>JAJEKV010000158.1:410843-507993 GCA_021234155.1 Isoetes taiwanensis | reverse complement strand
ATCATGCTTCGTTCAGTTACGTATTGCTACCGTGTTTGGGAGCTATCTTGATTCTGCCTTATGAGTTTTACTTGCTCTTTGTATTCTTCCATATATTTGAGTGGAATTGGTTTTGCTGCAGTGGACATTCTCTCCAGGTTATTAGTCCCCATTATGCTGCATGACTCTCTCTTGGATAATAAAGGCTCAAGTCCTTCAAAAAAAAACTTACAGGTTTGTGGGCTATGCTCAGGAAGCTTCTTTGTACTCAATAAGTAATGAAAAAAATTAATTTCATTTGTCTCCACTTACTGTCCACTTAGAAATAACAATTGTGTGATTATCAGTGTGTTTCTCAATTTATTATGTCTGAAATGTAATTATAAATTGTGAATCTCAAGTGTTTTCTTGTGGTGAATCATCTAGTCGAGGAGAAAGCTCACCATTATCTTTGACTTAAATTACATATTTATAGGCAAGAGTGTACACAAGAATGAAAATAGTAACTCAAGATACTCGCTTGGAGATCCGAAGATGAAGCTTCAGAAAATTTAATATAGAAACATGTTTTTTACTACTTTACTTGAGGCCGAGTTATCTTTGTACTTGTAAGAGAAGGGTTTAGTGTTTCCATCGGTCTTCACTCACTCCACAAAAATCTTCACCAATTTGTGGATCATATTTGTGATGCTTTCCACTTAAAGGTTTGTTTCTGACCGGGGCTTGATGTTGGACTACGCCACACAAACACCCCTCTTGAACCTCAAAGTTGTTTGTGAAACCATTAAACTGTGATATGGAAATTACTAACTGATTCGATCGGCAACCGAAGATACAATCCACTTTTGAATCTGTAGGGCTTCACGCCTTGTCCTTTCTCTTGGACCGATATTAGGCGTGACGGATGTAGCTTAATAGTTCAAAATGGTAGATAAACAGTTTATATGAAAAGAGCATCAATGACAATACTTATGAATATGTCGAGGCTTGAGGTGGGCAATTTCTTGGCAAACTATATAGCGAGGAACTTGGGTGCTCTTTGCCTAAATTAGGGTCAAAGCTTGTGGAGTGAGGGGCATGACCAAACACCAAGCACCTAATGTAGAAGAATTTTGCTTATTTTTATCCTTTTTTCTATAACTCAGGTAATTTGAAATTTTGTATTTCAAGGCGTAATATGGTCGTTTCGAGGAAAAATATCAAAAATAAAGAAAAATATTTTTTAAAAATACAAAGAAATAGCTTTGGAAGCTTGCTTAAGGTACTCTGTTTTTCTGTCTTTCTTATTGGGTACAATTATGGTGTGTATAAATAATTAAGTGATCTTCAAATTTGCTTTGTGAATGAATGAATGGAAACACAAAGACTATTAAACTAAGAGATAGGATTCTGCGCAGGAGGAGTGACCTGAAACCAGCACAAGGTACATAGGGTTGGGGACCGATTACTCGCCTCTATCACTGTATTTCACACGGACTTTAGGAAAAGGTTGTAATGAGAGTGCCGAGGGCGAGCAACCACACTTAAGAAATGTATATTGGCGGCCAAATCACTTGTTTGCACAACCCTTGGGGAAGCCACCGCGTGTCTGGAAGATGCGAGGCCATGTAGGATGGAAAGGTTTGCAGTGCTTGCGATGTTATAAGCCTGGACTAATGCTTTAGGGGATATCTCTTCAGCCTCTTGGCGAGGCAGAGAAGACATGATGCAATAGTCACTGAGAATGCCGGGCTCTCACAGCGTTTGAAGCTAGGCCATGAATTGTAGGCCATGCTCCATTTCGAGGTGTATTGTATTGTATACAATATAAATATATCAACCATTTGTACCTTCCATTTTCTTATCTTTGCCATAGCGGGAAACTATTTTTAATGTTTTATGCAGTCAACTTTCTTATGTTCAATTCTAATCAACACACTTAACAAATTTTTTATAATATTTGGAATGTACAACGGATGTACATAAGATATACGATGTTGTATTTTTATCTGTCTTCGATGATGGCCTAATGCACTTAAAAATGAGTCAACATCATGTACAATGAAAATTTGTTCGATTCTTATCTTTTATATGGTGAAAGTATTACAATATTTACGGAAAGTACCACGGATAGAAGCTTAGTCCATATCATCTACAATTCTTTGGAAGTTAATGATAACAATGTCTCATGGACTTCATCGGCAGAGTGAAATCTGTACTTGCCCGCCACGACAACCATTTGCTGCAGATAGGATTCGAACCCCAATCACAGTTGGTACCAAAACATTCTTAGTGAGGCGATTTATATGGCTGGCACGGGATTAGTTCATAATATTGTCCTTCGTGACACTAGTGCAGTAGTGTTCATTTCCATAGTCATCAATTGAATCTTCTTCAGTAAAGCCTTTCCACTGGTGCAGGAACATAGTATAAAACACCTTCCACATTATGCAGTCTTTGCCAAAAGACACCGTCTGTCTGAAAGCAGCTCTGAGGTGTCATCTAAACCCGACCTCTTCTTGCTCCTGAAACATCCCATCATTTTGACTTCAACCACGAGGCAATAGCATTGATGCAGCGGGCTCCAAACTTTTGGAGACCATTCTCCACAATGTTTAATGTTCTCTGATTTCAACCAATTGAAGTTCATGCCAAAGCCGTCACTAAAAGCCACGAGTGAGTGCATATGCTTAACTTTGTGTTGGATCTACTTTGGAGTTTATAGTTGACCTGAGTCTTCAACTGTCTGGCAGTACGAGGAGTAAAATCTTGCAATTAAGATATGCTGTTCACATGTTTTAACCTCGACACCCTTTCTGTCCAGATTCCTTATTACAGCGCTGCAAGTTGTTTACGCACATCAACTGGCATACCATTTTCTCTGCTCGCTCTCGACCACAACTTTTCTATTTTCGCCATCATGTGTACTTTCCATGGCAGGATCAAGAAATTCCATATCACCGTTTTAACGGCTCTAGGTTCGCTACCATGCGTCTGATTTGAATTGAGATGCACAACCATCCAACCACACATAATGAAGGTTTATGTGTCCACACACCATTATTCTTAGAGCCTCCAAATGTAATTTAAAACCATGTTACCACAAGGTAGGTGTCATGCTTCTGTCATCTAAAACATAGAAATGCATTTTTTTTTAAGCTTACATTCTATTTTCATCATTGAAATATGGACCAAAATACTAATTTCAGTGGGGATTCAATGCCGGATTTTGCTTCATCTGGTTAAAATGTGTAGTTCTGCAAAGTCAACAACGAGACAACACACTATTATCAGGAGTTTCTCAACTACATCTTTTAAAGGCTTTGCTGCGGTGTCTTGTAAAGTTATGATCTGTAAACGCTTGGCTTGATTTTCATGTTCTTTAACAAAGCAGGATGCTTTGTCATTCCTGATCAACTAATCTGACCTTCACCGGATGTACCTTTTTTGGATGGCTCATTTGGCATAGCCGCCGCCGCGTTCGATGCAATTCCACATCTTCCTCGTTTGGGCCGGATGTCTAATTTTTCACTCCACATTCATGTCATTCTCTTGATGCATTTTAGTTTATGCCATTCATCCGTTACATATTTCTATGGCTGACAGCCTCCCACAAGATATAACATTATCAAAAGTCAACTACTTGTTTGCTTGACATACTCCATTGTTTTGTTGGGATGCGGACACTACTTGTGACAGTGCAATTAACATGTGGATCTCCTCCTTATCATTGAAGGCCTTTACCGTACAAATCACTTGCTCGTGTTTGACACAACAACATGTGTTTCTCTCCGCTTCCAATTTCCTTGTACAATCAGGTTTTGAGATCTCGGCGCCGAATTTTGAGTATGGGATTGCACACGATATACAAGCTGATGATAAAGCTGATTTTGCAATAACAAAAGCATTAAAGACATATAGCAAAATGATGTGACAACTGATTACCGAGAGTGATGAACTATACTATTGTACATTTAATGTATTTCTGCTTATACACTTAAAATATCCATCGGGTTTCTTCGATATTCTTACATCTATCTAATGTACATCAATGGCATCGGTACATCTAATTATGCATTATGGTTCCCTTTGATGCGCATTACGTAGATCAATGTACATCAATGTACATCTAAATAATGTTCAAAATACTAGTACATCACATTAATGTTACAATATTAGTACAACTAACGTACATATGTATGATTTGTTTGGCTTCATTACCGAAAGTACACTAAATGTAAATGATGTAATTTTGATATTCAAGTACATGTAAATGCATTGCACGGACATGTAAGTGTTAATGGATACATCTAAAAAGTACCTAATAGCACATCATCGCAAGATTTCGCTACTATATAAAACAATGTAAAAAATAAATAATGTAAAAATGCAATACATTTCTTGAAAAACCATGTAACTACTCATTAACGAAGTCCTTAATGGAACTAAAATGTCTGTTGAGAAGTCATGAAAGAATTTTAAGAAAACATAATCTCCAAACTCCAATTATTGATTCAATTACAAGAGCAAACACATGAGATATCAGGTATTGTATTGCTTATGTTCTCCTCTTCATGACATCTCAACCTTTGGTGAAATCCTAGTGTATTATTGCCAAAATTCATTTAACACGACATTTGATTAAATCATCGATTCTATTTGATCTTGGCTCCTTCCCCAAAGCCCATACATTTGCCACTTAATGACATTATCTTCCTTCTTGTTTGCAGCTTTTGGATAAATTTCTTGTCAGATTCTTTTATAATTTTGAAGAAACATTCTTGTTTATATCTCCTTTTTTTTCAACAATCATTGATAACAAAGTGAATGTTTTGCAGCCAATTTATCTTACTATTAGCGACTTTACTTCTTAAAGCCCATCTTTCAAGTTTACGATCATTGATTTCCCTAACACAATTTAGGATTTCCAATTCTGGGGTTCGAAAAGAAAAAGCCCATCATCTTGCAACAAACGAGCACAAAAACTAATCTTTGATTCGATTTGCTGAGACAAAGCCAGGATGCAATCCACTTCCACTGTCAACACGTTGCTTTATTGTTTTGTTGTATAACACTGCCCAATGTCGGCATACTTGCGCTTTAGAACCATCACTTCCATTGGAATTCTCACCCTCCATGAGCATTGAAATTGATTTGTATTTTGTAGATTCAATTGGCATGTGTTTGTTTCCGGAATCTGCTTTTCCCAAAGGTTCGGTCTGTGAAAGGAATTTGTAGGGAGGACGGATCCATTCGAATTGGTTGGGTGGTTCCGTTGGTTAACCAAGAATTTTCGGGGGCACTGTCAGGGATGATCTTGCAATCACATTGCAAACCGACACAAAACGACAAAACCGAGTATCTTTGATGTACATCTAAAATGTACCCCAAAAAAGCACAAATTAAGTCTTTCAATTGATGATATGTCGCGTTACACCTTTCATGCTTTTTACCCTATTTTTGCTTATCAATGCTCACGAATTCAACTTAAAAATCATCCACTTTGTTTTCTTATTTTATATGTGTGAATTTTGATGTTTCTACTTTTCAATTTAAAGGATATTCTTCAGATAAAACGACAAAGATTTAGCTCTAGTGGATATTGTTAGAGAGCTCGGTGCAAAGAAGTTCTCTTGGCTCATTTGTATTTTTGGGCGTTATTCAAATGTAGTCATATTCTTTACAGTCGGTTGGTTATTTTACAGGTTCTTTTATTGATCGTGTCTTCAGATTCAAAGCATGAACATGCCATCAAATATATCACGGGTTCCACTTATTAATTCCCTTGGGATGATATTGAGTAAGTACAGGTTAAAAACTTAAATGACTCATCTGTGCTTAATATATAGAAAACAAGCATAGTGGGCACAGAGGATAGGAATGCAAATATTTAAAAGGATAGGGCGGAAATATTTCTGAATTAGTAGATATTATGATTTTTCAAGAGTCACCAGAATCTACGTAGAAAGCAAAAAGTTAAAAGTTTATTTCTAGTTTCACTCATGTGTTTTTGAACTACATAATAGGTATAAACACACATTTTGGGCCAAGTGAGGAAAGGCTGCGATTTGGAGCATTGTTGGAGTGCATTCATAAAGACAACGACTAGCTCTTGTTGCTACAAAGAAAGTAGAAAGTCACATAAAAAGCATTATTTTGAGGGCTCAGATTACACTTCTCTACCCAAGCTAAAGAATGCCAATTGAGGCAAAGGCACGTTCCAGCGCCAAAATTGGAGAAATACATGATCAATCACAACAATGTTGTCGACACAAGAATCGGGAAGTTAAGGAAAGGGATTTTGTAATTGTATAGAGTCAATTTATTGCATAAAATATTTTTTTTTGAAGGACGACAATTTATTATTAAGAAAAATCAAGATAGTACAAAGGGATACATGACATGGGACTCCAAAACCTGTAGGACGGCCAGTAGTCCACTAGCAAAACCACCCATACGGAAGATAATCATATTCCTGTGCCACCTTGGGGGCGAATAGCCTCATCACAATCATCATGTTCTGCGTCATCGAGATGATCATCAATAGACATCAAATTATCATGCCCTTTGAATAGTACGGGCATGATAGCCCCGTGAATGCTATAATAGACTTCTTCCTCAACGCCTTCTTCCATTGACTTCTTGCGATGGCTTGCTCTTCGCAGTAGCCATCATATTTTATCTCTAGTTTCTTTCTTTTATCTAGCTAATTGTTAGTCTAGTTTGCATTTAGCGGTGATCAATCAAGCAATTTGGTCGAGATAATAGCGGAGTACACGGGATATCATACCATCATAAGAGATGCAGGCGATGGATTTGTAAAGTGTTTCTATTTGAGGATACAAGTGTTTTCGTAAGAAAAAAAGTTGCCATGGATTTTATCTATGTTTGCCCTTTTATTCCATATTCCATGCCATGCACCTTAAAGGGCTTTCCTATTCTTGTTTCATATGTTCCATGCCATGCTTCTGTAAAACCTTCTTTGCCCCATTCTAATGCCCCATGTTCTAAAATGCTCATGTATTGTTCTTATATTTCCATGGAGTTCCTTTCCTTGTAACCATAAAAAAAAGGAGGTATCAATGTCCATAGTCCTTGAGTACAATCTCTGCTATTTGCTCTTCTTTTCCTGCACTTTATTTGCCAAAATGTCGCCATTTGTTTTTTTCATTTCTTATTGAAAAAGACCCAAAAAAGAGAAAGAGAAAAAAGAAAAAGGGATTTGTCTTATTTTCGCCTTTGCTATGGAAAAAAGACAAAAAAGTGTTTTTAGCTTTCATTTTGCTTTATTTTGCCCTTGTGCCTCATTCTTATATTTGCCTTATATGACCATGGTAAATAAACGTGAGCTATATTAAGCCAATCATGTCCTTATCCAATCGTTTCAAAAATACATGATATTTTTATGGGCCATGTTTCAACGTAGCCAAAAAGCCTTTGTTTCAAAAATATATTGGTTTTTTCTACCCTTGTTGATTTTTCTACCATGTTTCCACTAGTTTTAGAAAATGCCCTTACAGAAGAAACGTCCTTATCCTTATCATCCCAAAATCCATGGCATGTATGTGGGTTCTGTAAAAAGGAAGATGATCCGTTACGAGAAGATGGGTTCGAGATGATTTGGAGGTACATTTTTGGAAACATGGTAACGCAACAAAAAGTAGACAAGAGGCATGCATTTTCCATCCTGACTACTGGAATGTATGAGTGCTTGTTGCTTTTGGATCGAGGTAGTCTTTGCCGCAGGTTTTCCCTTCACAAGGTCGTATTTTGGAGGATATTGCTCAACCGGAAACGGGTGAAGTCGATTTGTATGTGGTGAAGATGCACATGTCTTTGAATTGTGAAGATTGAAGACTTCTATGATGTATGATACATCCACCGGTATTTTGTGAAGTCCGAACTTTGGTTCGCTTGTTGGTTGATTCACTTGTGAATTTTCTTTATTATGGCATTTGGGTGACACCCGGACATACACATCATCATCTCATCTCCTTTTGTTTTGTTACTCATAAATTCTGAATTTTCATGAGCAACTCCTTTTATTTTGTTATCTATAAACTACGAACTTTTATGAGCAAAGACATTTACTTTCCTATTCTAAAATTATGCTCACGTACATGTCATCAGCCGCTTTGATTACCAATTAGATCTTTGATGTTTTCACTCTAAATTACAACAACCATAAAGTGGCAGTGATCCTTTTTCTTGTTTTGAAAATTCCCTTGATCTTATACTTGAGGGCATATTTAATGGCAAGAAAGCAAAGATATAGGTTGAGCAGGTTGTGATTATCTTGAGATTTGGCATTGATATCCACCTGCATCCCTTTTGTTTGCGTAAAATTTTTGAGCGGCTAAGTCCTTGGTCAATATAAAATTCTCAGTTTATCATGAAAGATAAAGTGATTGCGTTGTATGAAATATATTCTGTTGCATGCATCACAAAGCAGGCATGCATCATTGAAATTTTATGTAACCATTGCTTCTTTGCTTTTTAAAAAAAAAAAAAAAAGGTATAAGAGACTTAGTGCATGTTTCATGTATAATTTATTGTATGGGTAAGATGATTGCATGAATTGGAATTGGACTCTTAGCATAAGAGGATTGATTTTATGTATGTGTGCAATATGAAAAGGAATATATAGCAGAGGCCGCTGGATTAGTGGCATGGAGGTCCTAAAACCATTGAATTTCCTTTTCTCCCAGTGTGTTCTCACAAGATCGAGGCTAGTGAGAAACATATTTGGAGGTCCCTCCGAGATCCCTTCCTGGAATTTGTTTAGGTTATTTAATCATGGCTAGGGGAGTGATTGAGGAAGCTGGCAAATGAGCAATCCTCTACAAATCAAAGTCCAAAGACGGAGAACAGAAAATACCCATTCCATCCATTTTTGACTGGGAGTGATATTAGCCCCATTAGCCAAAGATGCCCAATCTATGATGGATCTTTAAATCCTACCCAGGTTTCTTAGTGTGTTTGGAGGAATACTATGAATTGTATGGTCATAGGAGAGGGAAATTAATAACATTTTTGGGGAAGTGTATGAGAGGAGCCGCTAAAAGGTGGCATGAATATCATATGCTCATGAGGGCAGTACATGGAATATTGGCGGCGTAATTCGTTTTTCAGGAGGTTTTGAGGTGTAGTTCTTAGCCAATCTTCTTTGGTGCAAAATTACATCATTTAAGGCTGCGAAGGAGAGGGTATCAACTTTGCTTATATAGAGGTTCTACTTCTTAAAAGGTGTGTCAGTCGAGGTGTGAAATGCTCTCACAGCATACCTGTTTTGTTTTATCTACTGTGGTTTGAGGCGAGGCCTAGGTTGTACAGGGTTTGTGCAAAACTATAAATCAAAGGCAGTTTGATTCCATATGTGACTTTTAGTAAAGCTAAAGATTATCTTCTTGAGACATCTTCTGAGCTTCGAAATTGAAGGGCTTGCATGCACCGGCTGATTTTACCCAGGAAGGAACAGCATTTGTTTTCCTGAAAGTACAAGTCTTTGCTTGTATATTCAACAAGAAGCGGAAAAAAGAAAGACAAAGGTTAAAATGGTAGAGTGGAGCCTGACGAGCTGAAAGTGGAATTAGTGAGAGCCCAAAATCAGTTTGAAGAGCGGCGAGGGGCGGTTTCAAAATGCATTAGGATGAATTATGAAGAAACAACCAGACTCCTTTACAAATCAAATGAAGATGATGGAAGAAGTGCAAGAAAGAATATGAAAGAGTTTGCATCAAAATCAAGAGATCTTTGGAGTATGTAAACTATTGTAAGAAGGGTGGGCCATGAAGAGGCACATGTTATAGGAAGTATGCACCCAAAATGTTCTAAACCTTGAGGACATTATGGTAAGAGTGCGGTGTGTAGCCATTGTGGCGCGATTGGTCACGAAGTTAAGTTTTGTCAATCATGCAATATGAAAACCATGGGGAAGAATGTAGTAGTTGAAAAGTCAGTGAAGTATATTGGGCGATTCAAGAACACGATACATGTAAGTGCTTGCGATGACAAGACAACAAACATTAAAGGAGACTCAAATGCAAGGTACCACCACGAGAATAACATTTTACCTCCCCAAACCAAGTATAGGATCAACAAACCATGTCTTCATCGAGAATCCGACCAAGTGGAGCATTTGTTAGAAAATACAAAGGTAGGCATTGATTTGCTAACATTGTTAAAGCACCCACCTATAAGCGAGGAGTTTTGAGGCTGATGAGCGATGGTCAAAGTGAAGGGCGCGCAATGGTTTGCCAAGCCACGTTCGAAGATCTGGTGCAGTAACATGTCAAGCTCGATAGGTAATTTTGAATTGTCAAATGCTATTGGAGATGGAGGAATTGATGTATAAATATTATACATATCATGTCATGTTGAAGCTTACATTGTAGCGTAAGCGCAAGTCCCCTTTCATAATTAGGGCTTCAATCCAAGGTGTGTTACACCTCTTGGGATATTAATAGAGATATGGAGAAGCTGGTGTGGAGGACTTACATTGCCAATACGCATTTATGGTAATCTCATTCAACTGAACAAAAGGAAGATGAAGCTTATGATCTTATTTTAGGAAGACCATGGCTTTTGGGGAAGGTAGATCTGCAGCGCCAGATTTGGCGTAATGGGACGTGCGATGCATATCTGAAATGGAGCGTGTGGTATGGTCTATACCAGAACAAAGCAAATGTAATCTCTTAATCGCCATTCCTTAGAATTGATCCTCCCTCCTTCGGAACATACTCTTTGACACAAAACCTAAACAAGTGGTGTAATAATGTCGGTAATATTACCGTATCAAAACAATTCTAGTTCGATGGAGGTATCAAGAAATTAGAAGATATCGGCTATTGGAAATGTCTTGAAAAGGAGATGACAAGCAATATACTTGAGAGATAAGCACCATTATTGATTGTCACTAATAATAATATGGCGGGAATACAAAAGCTCTCAATGCGGATTGCATTTAACACAGAGCATGGTAATAAGAATTACAGTATATGAGACTCGGAACTAATTCTAAATCAAGTGGGCATAATATCAAGTTAAAGATGCCAAATTTGGTACCTTTTGTGGAAGAAGCAACAAAGCTTATAGCAGAATTTTCCAATGTAGCATTTACTTGTGTCTTTAGGACTGAAATAGACATCTGATTCCCTTTGCAAAGGCGCCATGTTGGGAGCTCTTCACGAGGATTGGAAAAGAGGAAGGAAGGAAGTTCACTTTTGTGACATTCTAACTATAGGCGATTGGATGGGCACGACACTAAGAGCTGTTATAGTGAGTAAAATGGACCAAGAAGAGGGAGTACGGTGGGAAAGGTAGCTTCATCGGGATGAAATGAATAAATTGATCCATGTTCCGACAATATAATGATGTTTGCATGAGATACAGTCAGGTTAAAAGAATTATGCCTCAGAATTTCAATTCCATATTAATCTTAAAGAAGGAGCCATGAGTCCACCATAAATTAGCGGAGAATTAATCCCATTTTACTTAGATGGTGCATGAAGGGGATCCCAAAAATTGCTTTCCAATTGGATTCTTTCGATAAGAATCAAGGTTGGGTGTTTTTGTATTGTCTTTTTGTCTTGAAAAATGGAAAAATAATAAAGGTGTGTATAGATTACATCGAGACTACAAGCAGGCTGACCTCTTAAGGATGCGCTTTACTCTTCCCTTTGAGAAGACATTACATGGGCGTGAAGGTCAAGGGGGTATTCTTTTATGGCTTCGGGGTTTAGCTTCAGGGAACAAATGAGAGAAGAAGGTCGGCCAAAGGCTGCCTTCGGTATTGCCTCAACAAGACACATTCGCGATGAAGCGTCCATGCCCTTTGGGTTGTTGGGTAGCAGCTACCTTCCAGAGAAAGCCATGATGATGATGGCTTATGAATGTCTTTCTCAAAGGGTCTGGGGATATTTCTTGATGATTTGTGTTTTACATCCAAATATGAGGAAATGACATTTGATCATTGGAAGACATTAGACGTGGGGCTTCCTCCCGGAGTATCTTAATCACCGCAAAGTGCAAATTTTAAGATTGAAGGTGGGCAGCTACTTGGTCATCATGTGTCTACAAAGGCATTCAAATAAGCGGAGGAGAAGCTAGAAGTCATCACTGGTAGCAATTCAAAAAGCAAGGAGGTAGGGAAACTAATAGGCACATGTTCATTTTCTTGCGGAGCTGCATTCCTCATTTTCCATATTATGGCCCACATTACTAAAACACGAGGGGTAGGAAAATTAGCAAAAGGACATAGCAAAATCCGCCAATACGTGGGTGATGAGTGTCCAATGAAGCTTTTGACTGATAATTACCTTCATGAAGAAGGGAGTTTTGAGCACCCCAAACTTGGATCCAGCCTTTCATAGTATTCTTAGCCGTTCTTGGTGGGCTTGCAGTGTCTCTATGCAAAAGCCAAGAGCCAAAGAAATTTAAAGTTGGCCCCAGTTATTAGGGAAAATTATGGGTGCAATAGAAATGAGATATCCCTTGCTAAGAAAGTATCACGGCGACCTTGGTGTTTGCTTTCAACATAGGCATCTTCTTTTAACATACAAAGGTGGTTGCCAAGAGGAACCCGGATGAGTCTCATCAATAGTAAAACTTTAAAAGCAAAAATGCATAGGTGGATGGCCATCATTTTGATTTTCATGTGAAGTTACTTCTTTGCTCTAATCCTAGCTCTTATTTGCCATATCATTTCAATTTTGATAATCAGGAATTAGAGGAAGAATAATATGCATGTTTCTCCATCGGTACATCATATTTACGTGCACAATTCTTGGATGTTGCCTTATATTAATTTGCTTAATGTGCCTACTATATACACAGTCCCGATCTTAAAAAATTTAAATCTGAATTGCATCATTATGTGTCATGGTGGAAGATATTCTTTGTAGAAAAGAGTGTAAAGCCCACTTATCACGATGTTTGAATATGAAGAAGAAACGGGTTGGGTATTAGAGTCATATCACTTAGGGGTTTGTCGAGGGACATTTTGCGGAGATGCAACAACAAAGGATACTTAGGGCTGGATAGTATTGGCCAACAATCTTTAGAGAGCAGCGCATGCTTATTGCCATGATGTCATGCTTGCCATTTAATATGCCCCTAAGCGATTGAATTGCTCCGGGTACCATCCACATGATGAGGCCATTCCATATGGGGATTAGATTTCCATGGGCCCATTTCTTCTTACCATGAGGTCACCAATATGTCATAATGGCTGCAATTGTTACCAAAGTGGGTGTGGCCAGCAGGATGCCCTTTGCCACTTGATTAACTAGTTCATTTTGTTTCACCAACTTGTATGCGAGGTTTGGGAGTTCCACAGTCTTGGTCAGCGATAGAGGCAGCCATTTCATGAGCAGGGGAAGTTCATGAGATCTTGTTTCTAAGCCCAAGTTAGGCCAATTTTAATTTGCATACTATCCCTGATATGAGTTGAGAACATGAGAATTGGCATTCTCTTGTATCGACATTATGTCATATAGAACTCTTGAGAAACGCACGGGATATCTTGCTTTTCAATTTGGTACATATGGGAAGAGATCGGTGTTACCCTAGCAAGTTGAAATTGCGCCATCTTTGAGGACAACATAGGCGTCATGGTACCTGAAGACGGTTGAGGAGCGGGTTGCTGGCACAAGACAATTGGGCCGAGGATAGACACATGGCCTATTTGGCACAAAATTGAGAAAGAAACGGCAACAAAGGATGTTCAGCAAGTCTCGACATCTGCTTGATGTTATTTTTGACATGGACAATTAGTCGCCCGATGGTACAAGCCAAGGATAACGCAAGAAATTTGAGTATTTGGCGGGGACCATACGTTATTGATGAGGTGTGCCAGATCATACTTATCTGAGACCCTTGATGAAGCGACTTCATAATCCAATCAATGGTTCATCTCAAGGTATGCTTGGCCAAGCTGAGGGACCAGCAGTTGTTTCAGGCCTAATGATGGCTCTAAGTAGCCATCATATTTACATCTCTAGTTTCTTGTATCTAGCACTTCTAATTGTTAGCTCGCCTAGTTTGCATTTAGCGGTGATCAATCAAACAATTCAAAGTCGATAATAGCGGAGTAATAATATATCATACCATCATAGAAGATGCGAGGGATTTGTAGAAGTGTTTGACGAGGATACAAGTGTTTTCGTAAGAAAAAAAAAAAAGTTTGCCATGGATTTTATCTATGTTTTGCTTTTATTCCATGTTCCATGCCATGCACCTTAAAAGGGCTTTCCTATTCTTGTTTCATATATTCCATGCCATGCTTCTGTAAAACCTTCTTTTGCCCCATTCTAATGCCTATGTTCTAATGCTCATGTATTGTTCTTATATTTCCATGGAGTTCTTCCCTTGTAAACCATAAAAAGGGAGGTATCAATGTCTAGTCCATGGAGCATCTCTGCCATTTGCTCTTCTTTTCCTGCACCTTTATTTTTGCCAAAGTTGCCATTTGTTTTTCATTTCTTATTGAAAAGACCCCAAAAAAAAGAAAGAAAAGAAAAAAAGAAAAGGGGTTGTCTTGTTTTCCCCCTTTGCTATGGAAAAAACAAAAGTGTTTTTGGCTTTCATTTTGCTTTACCTTTGCCCTTGTGCCTCATTTATGTTGCCTTATATGACCATGGTAAATAAACGTGAGTTATATTAAGCCAATCATGTCCTTATCCAATCGTTTCCCAAAATAAGCATGATATTTTATGGGCCATGTTTCAACGTAGCCAAAAAGCCTTTTTGTTTCAAAAATACATTGCCTTTTTTCTACCTTGTTGATTTTTCAACCATATCCACTAGTTTAGAAAAATGCCCTTACAGAAAAACGTCCTTATCCTTATCCGTCCAAAATCCATGGCATGTATGTCTGGTTCCAAAAAGCAAGGATGATCCTCATACGTAAGATGGGTTTCCGAGATGATTGAGGTCATTTTGGAAACATGGTACCGCCAACAAAAGAGACAAAGAGGCATGCATTTTCCCCCCATCCGGGCTCTGGCGGAGTGTTTAGCTTGGTATTTTGGATCCGTAGTCTTTTGCAATGCAGGTTTTCCTTCACAAGGTCGATTTTGGAGGATATTGCTCAACCGAAACCTTGGAGGAAGTCGCATTTATGTGGTGAAGATGCCTGTGTCCGCAATTGCTTGAAGATTGAAGACTTCTATGATGGCTATGACACATCCCCGGTATTTTGTGAAAAGTCCGAACTTTTGATTTCGCTTTGTTGTTGATTGGAATTTTTACCGTTATTGTAGCATTTGGGTGACATAATACGTCACATCACATCTCATCTCATCTCCTTTTGTTTTGTTACTCATAAATTCAATTTTCATGAGCAACTCCTTTATTTTGTTATCTATAAACTCAACTTTTATGAGCAAAGACATTTACTTTCCTATTCTAAAATTATGCTCACGTACATGTCAACAAATTACTTTTGATTATCAATTAGATCTTTGATGTTTTCACTCTTAAATTCTCACACCATAAAGTGGTGATCTGATTTTTCTTGCTTTGAAAATTCCCTTTGATCTTATACTTAAGGGCATATCTTAATTGGCAAGTAGCAGCATAGGTTGAGAATCGAAAGGTTGCTTATTATCCGAGATTTGGCATTGATATCCACCTAGATCCCTTTGTTTCGTAAAAAATTTTGAGCAGCTAAGTCCTTGGTCAATATAAAATTCTTAGTTTATCATGAAAGATAAAGAGCATTATGCTGTATGAAATATTCTGTTTGCATGCATCACAAAGTAGGCATGCATCATTGAAATTTTATGTAACCATTGCTTGTCGCTTTTTTAAAAAAAAAAAGTATAAGAGACTTAGTGCATGTTTCATGTAATTTATTGTATGGGTATAGCATGATTGCATGAATTGCTCTTTGGACTCTTAGCATAAGAGGATTGATTTTTATGTATGTGTGCACATGAAAGGAATATATAGCGTAGGCCGCCTCGCTTTTATTAGTGGCATGGAGGTCCTAAACCATTGAATTTCCTTTTCGAAAGTGTGTTCTCACAAGATCCAAAGCTAGTGAGAAACATATTTGAGGTCCCACCGGATCCCTCTCGGAATTTGTTTAGGGTTATTTAAATCATGGCTAGGGGAGGATTGAGGAAGTCAGAGATGAGCAATCCTCTACAAATCAAAGTCCAAAGATCTCAGAACTTAAAAAATACCCATTTCCCATCCATTTTGATCGGGAGCCGATATTAGCCCCATTAGCCAAAGATGCCCCAATCTATGATGGATCTTTAAATCCCACCGAAGTTTTCTTAGTGTGTTTGAGGAATACTATGAATTGTATGGTCATAGGAGAGGGGATAAGTGTACTGTTTTTGGGAAGTGTATGAGAGGAGCTGCTAAAAGGTGGCATGAATATCATATGCTTCATGAGGGTAGTACATGGAATATTATGGCAGAATCGTTTGTAAGGAGGTTTGGTGTAGTTCTTAGCCAATCTTCTTTGGTGCAAGAATTACATCATTTTAAGCTGCAAGAAGGAGAGGGTATCACTGCTTATATAGAGAGGTTCTCGCACTACTTAAAGGTGTGTCAAGATCGAGGTGTGAAAAATGCTCTACCGCATACCATGTTTTGTTTTATCTCTGGTTTGAGAGCGAGGCCTAGGTTGTACAACAGGTTGTGCAAAGCCTATGATCAAGGCCAGTTTGATTCCATGACGCAGCTTTTTAGTAAAGCTAAAGATTATGCTGCAGACATCTTTGAGCTCGAAATTGAAGGAAAAACGCATGCACCAGCTGATTTTTGGAAGAGCAACCGCCGCTTGTTTCAAAAGTACAAGTGTCAGGCCAGATATTCAACAAGAGCAGAAAAGAAAGACAAAGGTTCTAATAGTAGAGTGGACGAGCTGAAAGTGGAATTGGTAAAGGCCCAAAATCAGTTGAAGGAGCAGCAGGGACAGTTTCAAAATCTGTTACAGGATGAATTGAAGAAACAACAAGACTCCTTTACAAATCAAATGAAGATGATGATGGAAGAAGTGCAAAAGAATATGAAAGAGTTTGCATCAAAATCAAGAGATGCTGGAGTATGTAACTATTGTAAGAAGGTGGGCCATGAAGAGAGCACATGTTATAGGAGAGTATGCCCAAAATGTTCTAAACCATGACATTATGGTAAGGAGTGCCCGGTGTGTAGCCATTGTGGTATGATTGGTCACGGGTTAAGTTTTGTCCAATCATGCAATATGAGAAAACCATGGGGAAGAATGTAGTAGTTGAAAAGTCGAAAGTATATTGAGGCGATTCAAGAACCTGATACATCGGGTAAAAGCAGTGACAAGACAACAAACATTAAAGGAGACTCAAATGCAAGTGCCACACGAGAATAACATTTTACCTCCCAAACCAAGTATGGGATCAACAAGCCATGTGCTGTCGAAGGAAGTCCAGCAAGTGGAGCATTTATTGAAAAATACAAAGGTAAGCATTGATTTGCTAACATTGTTTAAAGAAGCACCCACCTATATAGCGGGGATTTTTTGAGGCCGATGAACGATAGTCAAAGTGAAGGGGGTGCACTAATGGTTTGCCAAGCCACGCTCGAAGATCCCGTGCAATAACATGTCAAGCTCGAATAGGTAATTTTGAATTGTCAAAATGCTATTGCGTATGGAGGTTCGTGGTATAAATGTTATGCCATATCATGTCATGTTGAAGCTTGGTCTTAGCGTAATCGCCAAGTCCCCTTTCATAATTAGAGGCTTCAATCAAAATTGTGTTACACCTCTTGGGATAATAGAGAATGTGCGGTGTAATTGTGGAGGGACTTGTTGCCAATACGCATTTATGGTAATCTCATTCAATCGAACAAAAGGAAGATGAAGCTTATGATCTTATTTTTAGGAAGACCATGGCTTTGGGCGATGCGCGCCCGCTTACGAATGGGACGTCGCAAGATATCGAGATGGACGTAACCAAGCCAAATCTATACCAAGGCCAAAGCAAATGCTCAATCTCCGCAATCCTTATTCTTAGAATTGATCACTCCCTACGCCCTGAACATACTCTTTGTGCAAACCTAAA
This sequence comes from Isoetes taiwanensis, assembly GCA_021234155.1. Taxonomy (NCBI): domain Eukaryota; kingdom Viridiplantae; phylum Streptophyta; class Lycopodiopsida; order Isoetales; family Isoetaceae; genus Isoetes; species Isoetes taiwanensis. Next base: position 489,979 of record JAJEKV010000158.1, on the reverse strand, counting down.
CAAGTGGATCGGGTAATAATGTCGTATTGCCATCATCAAGAGCAATTCTATGGTTCGATGGAGGAGTATCAAGGAAATTAGAGATGTCGGCTATTGGAAATGTCTTGAAGGATGAGCACGGCAATATACTTGAGGAGATAAGCACCATTATTGATTATTGCACTAATAATATATAGGAATACAAAGCTCTCAATGCCGGATTGCATTTAGCTTTATGACATGGTATTAAAGAATTACAGTATATGGAGACTTAAACTAATTCTAAATCAAGTGCGGCATATCTATCAAGTTAAAGATGCCAAGTTAATGCCTTTGTATGAAGAAGCAACAAAGCTTATAGCAGAATTTTCCAATGTGGCATTTACTTGTGTGTGTCATGGATCAAAATGAACATGCATTCCCTTTGCAAAGCCGCCATATTTCGTGCTCTTACGTAAGGATTGGAAAAAGAGGAAGAGTTACCATTCGGAAAGGAAGTTCACTTTTGTGACATTCTAACTATAGACGCAAATGGATGAGCCCGACACTAGAACCGTATAGTGAGTAAAAATGGACAAGAAAGAGGATCATCTGGTAGGAAAGGTAGCCACATCGGATGAAATGAATAAATTACGGTCCATGTTCCAAAGAATATAATGATGTTTTGCATGGGAATACAAGGAGTTAAAGGGTATACCTCCGGAGATTTGCCAATTCCATATTAATCTTAAAGAAGGAGCAAAGCCACTCCACCATAAATTGCGCAGAATTAATCCCCATTTGCTTAAGATGGTGCATGAAGAGATCCAAAAATTGCTTTCAATTGGATTTATATTTCCATAGAGAACTCCGGAGTTGGGTTTTTGTATTGTCCCCGCCTTGAAGAAAAATGGAAAAATAAGAGTGTGTATAGATTATCAAGACCTAAACAAAAAGAATACTCTTAAGGATCACTTTCCTCTTCCCTTTCAAGAAGACATTCTCAGACGCAAAGGTCAAGAGGCTTATTCTTTTATGGATGGCTTTTCTGGGTTTAACCAAATTTTCGATAAGAGAAGAAGATAAAGCTAAAAGACCCCTTCATTACTCCTTGGGGCACATTTGCGATGAACGCCATGCCCTTTGGGTTGATGAATGCCCCGCTACCTTCGAGTAAAGCCATGATGATGGCTTATGGACCAATGCTCTCAAAGGGTCTAGGGATATTTCTTGATGATTTGTGTTTGTCAAATAGCAGGGAGCAGCATTTGGAGTCATTGGAGAAGACATTGGAACTTAGTAGGGCTTCCCACTCCCAGGTATGTCTTAATCCTGCAAAGTGCAAATTTTTAGTTGAAGGTGGAACGCTACTTGGTCATCATGTGTCTACAAAAGGCATTCAAATAGCGGAGGAGAAGCTAGAAGTCATCACCAAGCTGCCAATTCCAAAAACTGTTAAGGAGGTAAGGAAACTAATAGGCACATGTTCATTTTTGCGAGTGCACATTCCTCATTTTTCCCATATTATGGCCCCTATTACTAGGCTTACCAGGGTAGGAAAATTAGCAAAAGGACATAGCAAAATCACGCCAATACTGTGGACTGATGAGTGTCAACAAGCTTTTGATACAGTAATTACCTTCATGAAGAAGAGAGGAGTTTTGAGCACCCCAAACTTGGATCAGCCTTTCATAGTATTCTTAGCCGTTACTGAGTGGGCTTGCGGTGTCACTCTATGCCAAAAGCAAGAGCGCAAAGAATTTAAAGTTATTAGTTATTCCGGAAAATTATGGAGTGCAATAGAGGCGAGATATCCCTTGCTAGAAAAGTATGCGGCAGCCTTGGTGTTTTGCTTTCAAAAGCATGAGCATCTTCTTTTGCAGCAGCATACAAAGGTGGTTGCCAAGAGGAACCCGATGAGTCTCATCAATAGTAAAACTTTAAAAAAAGCAAAAATGCATAGGTGGATGGTGTTCTTGCATCAATTTGATTTTCATGTGAAGTTACTTACTGCTCAAAGTAATCCTAGCTCTTATTTGCCATATGCATTTCAATTTGATAATCAGGAATTAGAGGAAGAAGATAATATGCATGTTTCTCCATCAAGACATCATATTTACGGCACAATTCTTGGATGTTGCCTTATATTAATTTGCTTAATGATATTCCTCACGCCTACTATATACACGGTCCGATCTTAAAAATTTAAATCTGAATTGCATCATTATGTCATGGTGGAAGATATTCTTTGTAGAAAGAGTGTAGCAAGCCCACTTATGCGATGTTTGAATGAAGAAGAACAGGGTTGGGTATTAGAGTCATGTCACCGAGGGGTTTGTGCAGGACATTTTGCAGGAGATGCAACAGCAAAGAGGATACTTAGGGCTGGATATTATTGGCCAACAATCTTTAGAGACGCCGCGATGCTTATTGCCAACGATGTCATGCTTGCGGTTGTATGCCCCTAGCGATTAAATTCTCGCTCCCTTGGATACCATCCCACATATTGAGCCATTCCATACTTGGGGATTAGATTTCATAGGCCCATTGCCCCTTCTTTCCGCAGTCACCAATATGTCATAATGGCTACCGATTATTTTACCAAGTGGGTGGAGGCGCCAACCAGATCTGCCAACGCAACAAGAATTAGTTCATTTGTGTTTCACCAACTTGTGTGCGTTTTGGAGTTCCACAGTAATCGGTCGGCCGATAGAGGCAGCCCATTTCATGAACGGTTGTTGCGCATCTTGTTTCACAACCGAAGTTGAAGCGAGGTTTTCACCGCATACTATCCCCAATGTAATGGGCAAGCGTAAAGCTCCAATAAGCAAATGATTCGAGATATTGCGGAGACAATTGAAGAACATAAAGGAAATTGGCATTCTCATATATCAGCAAAGATTATGGTCATATAGAACTCATGAGAAACACGCCACGGGATATCGCCTTTCCAATTGGTATATGGGAAGGAATCGATGTTACCTATAGAGATTGAGTCAGCCATCTTTGAGGATAACCTTAGAGCGCCATGGTACACAAGAAGACCGGGTTGAGGAACAGGTTGCTAGCTTTGGAGCAATTGGGCGAGGATAGACACATGGCCTATTTGGCACAAAAATTGAAAAAAGAACAAAGAACAAAGGATGTTCAAAGAAGAAGTCTCAAAGATACGATGTTTTCAGCATGGACAATTAGTCCTTCGATGGTACAAGCCCAAGGAGGATAACCGCAAGAAATTTCAGAGTATTTGGCAGGGACCATACGTTATTGATGAGGTGTTAAGGAATCATACTTATCTGCTGAAGACCCTTGATGGAAAGCGACTTCATAATCCAATCAATGGTTCATCACTCAAGGTGTACTGGCCAACTGGCTGAGGGGACCAGCCAGGTTGTTTTGGGCCTAATGATGGCTTGCTCTTGCGAGTAGCCATCATATTTTGTCTCTAGTTTCTTTTTATCTAGCACTAATTGTTAGCTCGTCTAGTTTGCATTTAGCAGGTGATCAATCAAGCAATTCAGGTCAGATAATAGCGGAGTACACGGGATATCATACCATCATAGAAGATGCGGGCAGTGGATTTGTAGAAGTGTTTGACGAGGATACAAGTGTTTTCGTAAGAAAAAAAAAGGGGGGTTTGCCATGGATTTTATCTATGTTTTGCCCTTTTATTCCATGTTCCATGCCATGCACCTTAAAGGGCTTTTTCCTATTCTTGTTTCATATATTCCATGCCATGCTTCTGTAAAACCTTCTTTTGCCCCATTCTAATGCCCATGTTCTAATGCTCATGTATTGTTCTTATATTTCCATGGAGTTCTTCCTTGTAACCATAAAAAAAAGGGAGGTATCAATGTCTAGTCCATGGAGCACAATCTCTGCCATTTGCTCTTCTTTTCCTGCACCTTTATTTGCCAAAGTTGCCATTTGTTTTTTCATTTCTTATTGAAAAAGACCCCAAAAAAAAAAGAAAGAGAAAGAGAAAAAAGAAAAAGGGGTTGTCTTGTTTTCGCCCTTTGCTATGGAAAGAGACAAAAAGTGTTTTTTGGCTTTCATTTTGCTTTACCTTTGCCCTTGTGCCTCATTCTTATGTTGCCTTATATGACCATGGTAAATAAACGTGAGCTATATTAAGCCAATCATGTCCTTATCCAATCGTTTCCCAAAATAAGCATGATATTTTATGGGCCATGTTTCAACGTAGCCAAAAGCCTTTTTGTTTCAAAAATACATTGCCTTTTTCTACCTTGTTGATTTTCAATGATATCCACTAGTTTAGAAAATGCCCTTACAGAAAAACGTCCTTATCCTTATCTGTCCAAAATCCATGGCATGTATGTCGGTTCTGTAAAAAGCAAGGATGATCTGTTACAGAAGATGGGTTTCCGAGATGATTGGAGGCTGTTTTTGGAAACATGGTACTGCAACAAAAGAGACAAGAGGCATGCATTTTCCCCATCTGATCGGCTACAGAAGGAGTGCTGCGGCTGTTTTGGATCCAGGTAGTCTTTGCACAGAGGTTTTCCTTCACAAGGTCGTATTTTGGAGGATATTGCTCAACCGAAACCTTGGAGGAAGCTGCATTTATGTGGTGAAGATGCCTGTGTGCTGCAATTGCTTGAAGATTGAAGACTTCTATGATGGCTATGACACATCCCTGGTATTTTGTGAAAAGTCTGAACTTTGATTTCGCTTGTTGTTGGGTGACAGTCCAGACATACACATCACATCTCATCTCATCTCCTTTTGTTTTGTTACTCATAAATTCTGAATTTTCATGAGCAACTCCTTTTATTTTGTTATCTATAAACTCTGAACTTTTATGAGCAGCACATTTACTTTCCTATTCTAAAATTATGCTCACGTACATGTCAACAGTGCTTTTGATTATCAATTAGATCTTCTGATGTTTTCACTCTTAAATTCTGCTGACCATAAAGTGGTGATCTGATTTTTCTTGCTTTGAAAATTCCCTTGATCTTATACTTAAGGGCATATCTTAATTGGCAAGTAGCAGCATAGGTTGAGCACTGAGTTAAGCGATTATCTGAGATTTGGCATTGATATCCACCTAGATCCCTTTGTTTGCGTAAAATTTTTGAGCAGCTAAGTCCTTGGTCAATATAAAATTCTTAGTTTATCATGAAAGATAAAGAGCATTGCGTTGTATGAAATATTCTCTTTGCATGCATCACAAAGTAGGCATGCATCATTGAAATTTTATGTAACCATTGCTTGCTGCTTTTTTTAAAAAAAAAAAAGGGGTATAAGAGACTTAGTGCATGTTTCATGTAATTTATTGTATGGGTATAGCATGATTGCATGAATTGCTCTTGGACTCTTAGCATAAGAGGATTGATTTTATGTATGTGTGCACATACGAAAGGAATATATAGCAGAGGCCGCCTGCTTATTAGTGGCCTGGAGGTCCTAAACCATTGAATTTCCTTTTCTCCGAGTGTGTTCTCACAAGATCCAGGCTAGTGAGAAACATATTTGGAGGTCCTACCGAGATCCCTTCCTGGAATTTGTTTAGGGTTATTTAAATCATGGCTAGGGGAGTGATTGAGGAAGCTGTAGATGAGCAATCCTCTACAAATCAAAGTCCAAAGACTACAGAACCTGAAAATACCCATTTCCCATCCATTTCTGACTGGGGAGCGATATTAGCCCCATTAGCCAAAGATGCCCCAATCTATGATGGATCTTTAAATCCTACTGAGTTTCTTAGTGTGTTTGAGGAATACTATGAATTGTATGGTCATAGGAGAGGGGATAAGTGTACTATTTTTGGGAAGTGTATGAGAGGAGCTGCTAAAAGGTGGCATGAATATCATATGCTTCATGAGGGTAGTACATGGAATATTATGGCGTAATCGAATTTTTGTAAGGAGGTTTGGTGTAGTTCTTAGCCAATCTTCTTTGGTGCAAGAATTACATCATTTTAAAAATTTCAAGAAGGAGAGGGTATCACTTTGCTTATATAGAGAGGTTCTCGCACTACTTAAAAGGTGTGTCAAGATCGAGGTGTGAAAAATGCTCTACCGCGATACCATGTTTTGGTTTATCTCCGGTTTTGAGAGGCCCTAGGTTGTACAACAGGGTTGTGCAAAGCCTATGATCAAGGCAGTTTGATTCCATGACGCAGCCTTTTAGTAAAGCTAAAGATTATCTTCAGACATCTTTGAGCTCGAAATTGAAGGAACAACGCATGCACCAAATGATTTTTGGAAGGAGCAACCGCCTGTTTCTCGAAAAGTACAAGTCTTTGGCCAGATATTCAACAAGAGCGAAAAGAAAAAAGACAAAGGTTCTCGATAGTAGAGTGGACGAGCTGAAAGTGGAATTGGTAAAGGCCCAAAATCGCTTGAAGGAGCAAAGCGAGGGACGGTTTCAAAATCAGTTACAGGATGAATTGAAGAAACAACAAGACTCCTTTACAAATCAAATGAAGATGATGATGGAAGAAGTGCAAAAGAATATGAAAGAGTTTGCATCAAAATCAAGAGATGCTGGAGTATGTAACTATTGTAAGAAGGTGGGCCATGAAGAGAGCACATGTTATAGGAGAGTATGCCCAAAATGTTCTAAACCATGACATTATGGTAAGGAGTGCCCGGTGTGTAGCCATTGTGGTATGATTGGTCACGAAGTTAAGTTTTGTCCAATCATGCAATATGAGAAAACCATGGGGAAGAATGTAGTAGTTGAGAAGTCAGTGAAGTATATTGAGGCGATTCAAGAACCTGATACATCAGTGCTTGCAGTGACAAGACAACAAACATTAAAGGAGACTCAAATGCAAGTGCCACACGAGAATAACATTTTACCTCCCAAACCAAGTATGGGATCAACAAGCCATGTGCTGTCGAAGGAAGTCCAGCAAGTGGAGCATTTATTGAAAAATACAAAGGTAAGCATTGATTTGCTAACATTGTTTAAAGAAGCACCCACCTATAAGCAGGGATTTTTGAGGCTGATGAACGATAGTCAAAGTGAAGGGGCTGCACTAATGGTTTGCCAAGCCACGTTCGAAGATCCTGGTGCAATAACATGTCAAGCTCGAATAGGTAATTTTGAATTGTCAAATGCTATTGCAGATGGAGGTTCGTGTATAAATGTTATGCCATATCATGTCATGTTGAAGCTTGGTCTTAGCGTAACTGCCAAGTCCCCTTTCATAATTAGAGGCTTCAATCAAAATTGTGTTACACCTCTTGGGATAATAGAGAATGTGCAGGTAATTGTGGAGGGAGTTGTTGCCAATACCGCATTTATGGTAATCTCATTCACTGAACAAAAGGAAGATGAAGCTTATGATCTTATTTTAGGATGACCATGGCTTTTGGCGGAAAAGATGCTGGCTGGCTTGGCGTAATGGGACGTGCAGTATATCAGATGGACGTAACCAAGCTGTGGTCTATACCAAGGCCAAAGCAAATGCTCAATCTCCGCAATCCTTATTCTTAGAATTGATCACTCCTACTGCCCCTGGAACATACTCTTTGTGCAAACCTAAACAAGTGGACTGTAATAATGTCAGCGTATTGCCATCATCAAGAGCAATTCTATGGTTCGATGGAGGAGTATCAAGGAAATTAGAGATGTCGGCTATTGGAAATGTCTTGAAGGATGAGCACGGCAATATACTTGAGGAGATAAGCACCATTATTGATTATTGCACTAATAATATGGCGGAATACAAAGCTCTCAATGCCGGATTGCATTTAGCTTTGCGACATGGTATTAAAGAATTACAGGTATATGGAGACTCAGAACTAATTCTAAATCAAGTGCAGCATATCTATCAAGTTAAAGATGCCAAGTTAATGCCTTTGTATGAAGAAGCAACAAAGCTTATAGCAGAATTTTCCAATGTGGCATTTACTTGTGTGCCGCGAACTGAAAATGAACATGCAGATTCCCTTTGCAAAGCTGCCATATTTCAGGCTCTTACAGAAGGATTGGAAAAAGAGGAAGAGTTACCATTCGGAAAGGAAGTTAGAAGGAGCAAAGCCAGTCCACCATAAATTGCGCAGAATTAATCCCCATTTGCTTAAGATGGTGCATGAAGAGATCCAAAAATTGCTTTCAATTGGATTTATATTTTTGCTTAAGATAGAAGAATCCAAAAATTGCTTTCAATTGATTTATATTCGGAGAACTGTTTTTTTGTATTGTCCCTGCCTTGAAGAAAAATGGAAAAATAAGAGTGTGTATAGATTATCAAGACCTAAACAAAGAATACTCTTAAGGATCACTTTCCTCTTCCCTTTCAAGAAGACATTCTCAGACGGTGGCAAAGGTCAAGAGGCTTATTCTTTTATGGATGGCTTTTCGGGGTTTAACCAAATTTCGATAAGAGAAGAAGATAAAGCTAAGACTGCCTTCATTACTCCTTGGGGCACATTTTTGGCGATGAACGCCATGCCCTTTGGGTTGATGAATGCCCCTGCTACCTTCCGTGAAAGCCATGATGATGGCTTATGGACCAATGCTCTCAAAGGGTCTAGGGATATTTCTTGATGATTTGTGTTTGTCAAATAGCAGGGAGCAGCATTTGGAGTCATTGGAGAAGACATTGGAACTTAGTAGGGCTTCCCAGATATGTCTTAATCCTGCAAAGTGCAAATTTTTAGTTGAAGGTGGAACGCTACTTGGTCATCATGTGTCTACAAAAGGCATTCAAATAGCGGAGGAGAAGCTAGAAGTCATCACCAAGCTGCCAATTCCAAAAACTGTTAAGGAGGTAAGGAAACTAATAGGCACATGTTCATTTTTATGAAAGTGCACATTCCTCATTTTTCCCATATTATGGCCCCTATTACTAGGCTTACCAGGGTAGGAAAATTAGCAAAAGGACATAGCAAAATCACGCCAATACTGTGGACTGATGAGTGTCAACAAGCTTTTGATACAGTAATTACCTTCATGAAGAAGAGAGGAGTTTTGAGCACCCCAAACTTGGATCAGCCTTTCATAGTATTCTTAGTCAAGCTTGGGTTTATGTGTCACTCTATGCCAAAAGCAAGAGCGCAAAGAATTTAAAGTTATTAGTTATTCCGGAAAATTATGGAGTGCAATAGAGGCGAGATATCCCTTGCTAGAAAAGTATGCGGCAGCCTTGGTGTTTTGCTTTCAAAAGCATGAGCATCTTCTTTTGCAGCAGCATACAAAGGTGGTTGCCAAGAGGAACCCGATGAGTCTCATCAATAGTAAAACTTTAAAAAAAGCAAAAATGCATAGGTGGATGGTGTTCTTGCATCAATTTGATTTTCATGTGAAGTTACTTACTGCTCAAAGTAATCCTAGCTCTTATTTGCCATATGCATTTCAATTTGATAATCAGGAATTAGAGGAAGAAGATAATATGCATGTTTCTCCATCAGTACATCATATTTCTGTGCACAATTCTTGGATGTTGCCTTATATTAATTTGCTTAATGATATTCCTCTGCCTACTATATACACGAAGTCTGATCTTAGAAAATTTAAATCTGAATTGCATCATTATGTCATGGTGGAAGATATTCTTTGTAGAAAGAGTGTAGCAAGCCCACTTATGCGATGTTTTGAATGAAGAAAACAGGGGTTGGGTATTAGAGTCATGTCACCGAGGGTTTGTGCAGGGACATTTTGCGTGAGATGCAACAAAGAAAGAGGATACTTAGGGCTGGATAATATTGGCCAACAATCTTTAGAGACGCCAAGATGCTTATTGCCAACGATGTCATGCTTGCCGCTTGTATGCCCCTAAGATTAAATTCTGCTCCCTTGGATACCATCCCACATATTGAGCCATTCCATACTTGGGGATTAGATTTCATAGGCCCATTGCCCCCTTCTTCTGCAGGTCACCAATATGTCATAATGGCTACCGATTATTTTACCAAGTGGGTGGAGGCGCTGCCAACCATATGCCACCACCTAACAATGAATAACTAGTTCATTTGTGTTTCACCAACTTGTGTGCGTGTTTGGAGTTCCACGCAGTCGGGTCAGCGATAGAGGCAGCCATTTCATGAACGAAGTTGTTGCAGATCTTGTTTCACAACTGAAGTTGAAGCAGAGGTTTTCAGCTGCATACTATCCCCAATGTAATGGGCAAGCAGAAAGCTCCAATAAGCAAATGATTCAGATATTGCGGAAGACAATTGAAGAACATAAAGGAAATTGGCATTCTCATATATCAGCAGCATTATGGTCATATAGAACTCATGAGAAACACGCTACAGGATATACGCCTTTCCAATTGGTATATGGGAAGGAATCAGTGTTACCTATAGAGATTGAGCTGCCGTCTTTGAGGATAACCTTAGAGCGTCATGGTACACAAGAAGACCAGTTGAGGAACAGGTTGCTAGCTTTGGAGCAATTGGACGAGGATAGACACATGGCCTATTTGGCACAAAAATTCAGAAAAGAACAGCAACAAAGGATGTTCAGCAAGAAGTCTCAGCATACGCAGTATTTTCAGCATGGACAATTAGTCCTTCGATGGTACAAGCCCAAGGAGGATAACCGCAAGAAATTTCAGAGTATTTGGCAGGGACCATACGTTATTGATGAGGTGTTAAGGAATCATACTTATCTGCTGAAGACCCTTGATGGAAAGCGACTTCATAATCCAATCAATGGTTCATCACTCAAGGTGTACTGGCCAACTGGCTGAGGGGACCAGCCAGGTTGTTTTGGGCCTAATGATGGCTTGCTCTTGCGAGTAGCCATCATATTTTGTCTCTAGTTTCTTTTTATCTAGCACTAATTGTTAGCTCGTCTAGTTTGCATTTAGCAGGTGATCAATCAAGCAATTCAGGTCAGATAATAGCGGAGTACACGGGATATCATACCATCATAGAAGATGCAGGCAGTGGATTTGTAGAAGTGTTTGACGAGGATACAAGTGTTTTCGTAAGAAAAAAAAAGGGGGGTTTGCCATGGATTTTATCTATGTTTTGCCCTTTTATTCCATGTTCTATGCCATGCACCTTAAAGGGCTTTTTCCTATTCTTGTTTCATATATTCCATGCCATGCTTCTGTAAAACCTTCTTTTGCCCCATTCTAATGCCCATGTTCTAATGCTCATGTATTGTTCTTATATTTCCATGGAGTTCTTCCTTGTAACCATAAAAAAAGGGAGGTATCAATGTCTAGTCCATGGAGCACAATCTCTGCCATTTGCTCTTCTTTTCCTGCACCTTTATTTGCCAAAGTTGCCATTTGTTTTTTCATTTCTTATTGAAAAAAACCCCAAAAAAAAAAAGAAAGAGAAAGAGAAAAAAGAAAAAGGGGTTGTCTTGTTTTCGCCCTTTGCTATGGAAAAAGACAAAAAGTGTTTTTTGGCTTTCATTTTGCTTTACCTTTGCCCTTGTGCCTCATTCTTATGTTGCCTTATATGACCATGGTAAATAAACGTGAGCTATATTAAGCCAATCATGTCCTTATCCAATCGTTTCCCAAAATAAGCATGATATTTTATGGGCCATGTTTCAACGTAGCCAAAAGCCTTTTTGTTTCAAAAATACATTGCCTTTTTCTACCTTGTTGATTTTCAATGATATCCACTAGTTTAGAAAATGCCCTTACAGAAAAACGTCCTTATCCTTATCTGTCCAAAATCCATGGCATGTATGTCGGTTCTGTAAAAAGCAAGGATGATCTGTTACAGAAGATGGGTTTCCGAGATGATTGGAGGCTGTTTTTGGAAACATGGTACTGCAACAAAAGAGACAAGAGGCATGCATTTTCCCCATCTGATCGGCTACAGAAGGAGTGCTGCGGCTGTTTTGGATCCAGGTAGTCTTTGCACAGAGGTTTTCCTTCACAAGGTCGTATTTTGGAGGATATTGCTCAACCGAAACCTTGGAGGAAGCTGCATTTATGTGGTGAAGATGCCTGTGTGCTGCAATTGCTTGAAGATTGAAGACTTCTATGATGGCTATGACACATCCCTGGTATTTTGTGAAAAGTCTGAACTTTGATTTCGCTTGTTGGTTGATTCACTTGTGAATTTTTACTGTTATTGTGGCATTTGGGTGACAGTCCAGACATACACATCACATCTCATCTCATCTCCTTTTGTTTTGTTACTCATAAATTCTGAATTTTCATGAGCAACTCCTTTTATTTTGTTATCTATAAACTCTGAACTTTTATGAGCAGCACATTTACTTTCCTATTCTAAAATTATGCTCACGTACATGTCAACAGTGCTTTTGATTATCAATTAGATCTTCCTCTTAAATTCTGCTGACCATAAAGTGGTGATCTGATTTTTCTTGCTTTGAAAATTCCCTTGATCTTATACTTAAGGGCATATCTTAATTGGCAAGTAGCAGCATAGGTTGAACACTGAGTTAAGCGATTATCTGAGATTTGGCATTGATATCCACCTAGATCCCTTTGTTTGCGTAAAATTTTTGAGCAGCTAAGTCCTTGGTCAATATAAAATTCTTAGTTTATCATGAAAGATAAAGAGCATTGCGTTGTATGAAATATTCTGTTTGCATGCATCACAAAGTAGGCATGCATCATTGAAATTTTATGTAACCATTGCTTGCTGCTTTTTTTTTTTAAAAAAAAGGGGTATAAGAGACTTAGTGCATGTTTCATGTAATTTATTGTATGGGTATAGCATAATTGCATGAATTGCTCTTGGACTCTTAGCATAAGAGGATTGATTTTATGTATGTGTGCACATACGAAAGGAATATATAGCAGAGGCCGCCTGCTTATTAGTGGCCTGGAGGTCCTAAACCATTGAATTTCCTTTTCTCCGAGTGTGTTCTCACAAGATCCAGGCTAGTGAGAAACACCTGCTGCCATGACTCTTTAGCACATTGAATATTAGGACCATCAGCTATAACAAGCTCAAAAGCATGAGAGGCAGAAGCAACATCGTGGAGTAGTAGGAACTATAGCTGCAGCTGATGGTGCTAAGGATGACACCATCGGAACTGTATGTAGGGCATCTTCCATAGGCGAGGAATGCGAAGCAACTGGCAAAGGTTGATCATGAACAGATGAGGAAATAACAATGGGAGCTTGAACCTGGAAAGAGTGTTGAGCAGTGCCTCCGGCATTTGCTACAAGTACCTCGGCGAAAAGCTAACAAAAGCCTCCTTATCGAGAAAACAGGCGGGCTAATTACGGACCATTCGGGAAGTTTAAGATCCAAACTTTTATATCAAGACCCGCTCTTCACAACTATACAATCTGGTCAAAGGCGAGTCCACTGGCATAGAAACACAAATTCTTGGACCATTCATGATGGAGTGTGAGATATGAACCCCAAGTCCCGTTGCAATTGCTACTAGAAATTGATGAGCTATTAGATCAGGAGGAAGATTAGGTAACGAGAACCAGCAAGGCATCTTTAATGCACGAACCGTATCTGGTGTAAAGCCAGGAGAATAATGCTAGTACATTATATATTCCCCACCAAATGGATCAATCCCTCTTGATACCAAAGAGTCCACTGCATTACTACTTTCAAACATAATAAGAACAAAGTTTTTTGCCAGCAACTTGATGGACTGAAAAGGAGGAAGTTGAAGGATTGCATAAAATATTCACCAAGCTTGTAAATTATTACATAGTATTGCATCATTTTGTTGAAGTGCGCTTTAAAGGTTTGAATTTGGAACTTAAATTTGATATGTAATCTCAAAAAATATCTGATCACTTACACCCGTTTTGCAATTTTCTAAACTATCGTATGAAGTTGTTTTGCAATTTTATGCCCTCCATGCATAGCTTGCTCATGTCCTTCTTTAGATCCAAGCACCATTCAAAGGATTTGCCCCTACCATTTTTTGCCCATGTGTATGAGCTGTTGCAGTTATCAATTGGCAACCGAATTCATCTGAACTCATTGTAATTGTATGCTAACTCATATGATCATAACTTTATGCCATAGAAAGATATCTATATTTCTTTAGTATGCTCAAACTGTAGTATGGTGTATTTTGTTTGGCATATAGACTTTATACTATTTGTAATTTTATATCTAAAGGTAGGTAAATAAAGCAAAATCTTTGAAATAGGTAGATAACTTAACTAGAACATGTGTGAGGGCAATTGGTTAAGTTTAAAATAATAAACTTAACTAGAATGGTCTGAAGGCGTTCTAGTTACATTTCGGTTACTACTAACCTAATAGGACAATGTCTGAACAACAATCCATGTTGTTTAGTTAGGTTAAAATTAGTAACTTAACTATGGTGGATGTGAAGATATTTTGCTTGTCCTAGTTAAGTTTAGTATTTTAATAGAAAGTTAACCCTTTTGGGTGCGAATACAATTATTATAGTTAAGTTAAACTAGCTAGTTTATTTTTTTTGTAACTTAACTTAACTTAACCACGGGTCTGAATAGACCCTTAGTCTGAGATATTGATGCCGGAGAATACCATAATGCACAGAGGTTTCCAGAGGAGTTTTACAAAGGGATTTCTGTCATAGCTTGCCGCAACCATGGCCCATGAAGTCCGATTAGGTAGAAGCATGAACGACCTCTACCAAACATTCTTCTGCAGATACATGGAAAACGCGAAACTCTACCACGTCATTCCAGGTCTTGGAGCTGAGTTCTTCCTCCTCCAACATTATTATTGCAGCTTCTATTTGGAAATCCATTTGACATGGATTGGCATAGATGGTATTAGTGTAATATTCTGGCAGTGGAAATGTTGTCATATTGGAGATTCTTCAGTCAATTCTTGGAGCGTCATATACATTGCTGAAGTTAGGCCTTTTTTTCTGAAGTGCAGAGTGAAATGCAGCAAACTCTATTCTTGCAAGGTAGGTGTTGTTTTCCATGTAAAAATTAGCACTTCATTTCATAGTTTGACGGAGCTAAAGTTTGATCTCTGACATCTCTTTTTTGAGCCAACAATAGTTTCTCATTTTCTTTCTAGGTTGGCATCGCCAAGTTTGGTGAAACATAATTTGTTGGAGTTAAGGAAGTATCTATATATTATCTTTGCTTTTACATTTAGTGAAATTCGATCCCATCACCAGGTGAAAATTCGTTGATACTTTGCTCTTCTGTTATCTCCAGTTAGTCTTCCAAGATCCAGGTTCATTTGCATCGTAACTACTTTGTTTACGAATCTTTTTCTTCATTCTAGAAGTGCTTCAAAAAGGCTTTTCCATGGAGATATTTAGGGAGAACAGAAGACTAACCATATTTACAACTCATCAGCAAGATATTGCCTTCCATTCCATCTAGATAAGGTGAGAAGAATGTACTGCTGCTCATTCTAAGTTTGGTTTCTTTCTATAGTAGGTTGGCATAGCAAGGGAAATATATCTGCAGAGGTTTAGCAATGCACCAGTCTATATGATCTTGACCAATGAAGTTGTAATTTCATAGAAATGATGAGCATGCAATCTGCATATGGTGCTTTGTAATGCTTCATGTTTATTTGCCTTTTTAAAACTGATTTAATTCGAACTATGTGAGAAATGAGATAAAACATTTGTTTTTCTGAGTATCAAGCTCTAGGTTTGTTAGTTTTGTTCAACCAAGTACAGTTAGATCAAGGCATATGCCTTTGTTGGTTGACTTTTTGGTTATGCAAATTTCCTTTGAGAAGATGGCAGTCAAGTTATTGAGGTTAGACTCGTTATATTCCATTACATGAACTGAGACAAAGTAGAATGTCGATGTCCATATTCTTTATATTGTCTACGGTACCTTTGTTGAAGTGAAAGCCTTATTGTGTGCTCATTCTATAGTTGAAAGCCTTCTCAAGCATCTATTTGTCAGTGTCAATGGGAAATCGTCCGCTTGAGGTTGAAGTATCTGACATCATAGTTTGAAATAATGGAGGATGATAGCTTGATTATGCCCTTGCAACTATCTGAGTGAGAAAGTAAGTTTGGTCTATAATAATAGCTTTTGCAAATGCACCAAACAAATGAACCCCCCTGCAACGGAGTACTTCTCTTCTACGACTTTGGCACATAAACATGGAATCCTTTTGTTTAATATTGGTATCAATTGTTGAGGCTCTTCAAAAACGTTGATATTATTGCAAGATACAACATTGCAATTTAAATCTAAGCTATTTAGGGGTGTGCAGAAATGAGCATTGCAACCCTTTTGTGTCCATGCACGAATGCTTGGATATATTGAAAATTAAATTGATGCACCGCATGGTGCTTATTGTGTTCACTCATTATGACCTCTACACCAGTACGACACTTTTGCATGTCAAACCACCATTTAGGGCTTGCATCTCAGGTTATAGGAAAATGAGCACAATAAAATAGACAATTTTTAGAATAAAGGAAGAAGTTTATTGCATGCATGATAAGATGTAGGTTCATTTAATAGGCAGCACACAATCCATGATTTGAAGATGTAAAAGAAGTTCATGTAATAGGCAACACTAGATTATGTGCTTAAAGACGTAACACCACCTTTCTTAGAATGTACTTCTATATTATGCTCTAGATATAGGGTGGCCATGCCATGAGGCAAATATTGGCTTCGTAAGCAACTACTCCATGCATGAAGGTAATGGATAATTATTTATATATGCAAGCACCTTCTATAAGCTATATCGATATCGAATGTAAGATCCAAGGGCAAATGGGAAAAACCTCCAATGGGACCACTCATAGCCACGAGCATAGATAGAGAAGGTCAATCATGGACCAAAAAACCAAAGTACTGCTGGGAAAAAAGAACCAAAGGACAATTGGATTGTGCTAATCAGCGAAAATTTTAGTGGCCCCGACGGGCCATTTGGCTACAAATTATAGGTTCAGGCAAATGCGACGGCCGGGTTGAGTAGGATGCCTTACCTACAGACTACCTGTAGATTCACCATTTCGTGGCACTTTATTGCCTATTAGGACATTAGAATGGCCAATTAGATGTTTGCTAATTGGAGTGGTGTTGACTTTAAGGCCAATTTAGTCCCAAGTACTTATGGAATGGCCATTTAGGCCACTTGGCCAAATCATGTAATGCCTTAAGTTCGCCAAATCTTAACTCATTAAGAGGACCCATCATAAATTCATCACTTATGGGAGGCCAACATTATTACAAATTTGTATTCCTATATATATCTATCAACTAAGAATAATCCCGCTCTTTTAGAAAATCAAATGTTGAGGCACTTTTCAATCCTCTTTACGAAGACCCCATTTGATTTCCAATTCTCCCTACCAGCAATCTGTACCTTATTGAAATACATGGGGTATGAATTCAAATTTATATAACATGTAACTTAAATACATTTATATAGGTAGCGACTTTTTTTTATGTTTGGGCAACTAGCTCTATATTTAATAAGAATCTAGCTAAAAATTGCCATTTGAGCTACACATTATTAGATATTTGGTTGAAAATCAATTGGATTGCAGCCACGTTAGAAAAAAATAGGAAAAATGGCCAGTTCAGGCTACACTTTTGGGGGTATATTTTACAAGGAATGGCCAATTCATTATACTTATACAAAATTATAGGCCCCTTAAAATTTCCCCTGGTGCTAATTAGACACATCATTTAAGATGTAGACATGAGCACTACCTTGGCTGAAGGAGGCATTTGGTTCAACAATTCAAAGCAGTGTGGTAGGGTAAAACTCAAGCTTTGGGTTAAGTTCAATATACGGAGCTCGACATTGTGTTCTTCCAAAAAGTCTGGCAAGGCTTGGCTTCTGGTGATAGTGACTATGCCTGAGAGGAAGGAGAAGAGAGAGTTCAAGAACTTGGTGGAGCTTCGGATGATGTCGGCCAATCAAGCCATTTTTTCTTGATTTGTTTGTCCTATTCGATTCAAACTATTTTCTTGATCTTTACATGCTAATTTCTACTACTCTTTGAAGAAATTGGAAGATTGATGTGCCAGCCTTGTAGGGCTAGCAATCCACATGTTTCCCCTCACCTTTTCCTGCATCGATGGACATCAATATCTTCTGAATTATCAAGCACAATGGCGATGATTAACACGTGGTTTTTTAAAGGAACACCGGTGGATCTTTGGAACTCTCGATTACAAATCAAGATACTTCCCAAGAGCTCTTTCACCCCCGAATATACTCCTTTGTTCCGAGTTCATGTAGAATTAAGTCGAAATTGTTGATTCACGGTTACAAGAATTCATTGTAAAAGAAGTGTTTTGGGTATTTTTCATGTGCATTGTGATTGGGCGACTCTAAAATTGTGGTAAAAGGTATTTTCTGAGCAATGATTCATCCTCTTGTGCCGTTTTCCACCTGTTTTGGCCTTGAACTTGGCTCTCCCAAATTCCTTTTTGAATTTTCTCATCCTCTTTCTTTTTTCGCCCCTTGTTTTCCCCTCCTTTGCTTCCTTACAGATCGTTTTCAATTTGCTTTTTGTAGTTTCCACGATTCTTTACGGATGGAGCTTATAAGCAAAATTACCTAAATTTCTTTCAATTCTTCACGCCTTTTGCGATCTTGAGCCCTCTGGATCTCCTAAACAAATGCTAAGGTCCTTTCAAGAAAATCCAAAAAAATTTATTTTTTTTTGGTGACTTTGCTAACTCTTTCTCACAGACCCATCGGACAATTCAATGGATCCCCCCTCTTTCAGGTTCCATCTTTGATAATTTGTCTAGGACCGGACTTGAGGCCAACTACCATGCATGGACCAGAATCTTCAAATTCAGTTCCTATGGAGTATGGAAAAAGTAGGAAGGGCGAAATGCTGGGATGTTTTCTCTCAAGAATGCTCTTGGAACAATTAGGTCTTCAATCCTCCTTTCACAAGGAAAGCTGAAACTTTTAAAGGGTATTTCCACGGATCTCCCCTCTGTTCATGCTAAATTGAGTTCTTTTCATAGGTGTTTTGTTGTTGTTAAAAGTCAATAAACATGGCATCAAACTTGATAAATTATGGGCTTTTCGTTTGAATCGCATAAAGGAATCCTCATTAATCTTTGTCTATTGGCTTCATTCTCCTTTTATCATGATTGAGAGCGATCCCAAATCTTCTACTCAACCATGGTCCACGGTTTCTTAATCCTTCAAATTACTTTCCTCAAAATGGGATCCTAAATTTGAAGTCACTAATTTGGATAAAGCGTGGTATTAACCGACAACTCTTCACATTTAATCCTATTTAATGGAATGAAGGCTGCCTTAAATTCTTTTTTGGATCAATTGGCTCCATACATATGCGGAATATTCTCCTTACAAACCCCAAGATCTATTGTTCAAATTGATATATCCAAGGAAGTTCAGTCCAAATCCCCTTCCTTGATGTCTTTGGCAAAAAACCTCCCTTCCCTTAAAGGTGGTGCGGTCTGCCCCCCTCACCGTCAAAATTGCTTGAGGGTAAGGCACTTTTGGTATGAATCTTGCAAAAGAATTATCACCTTCTCTTGATATGAATGGCAGATCTATGTCCAAGGCGATGACAACGAGAGAAGTCAATGATAATAATATAGTCATCAAAAAAGTCAACCTTCATTTGGTCAAAAAAAAAGCATGGGAGTGCACAACGGATGGATCAAAATTCTAGGAAGCATGCTTCTCATCATGATGCCTCAAACAAAATCGCTGATATTGGATTTCCGGATATTATCTCGAAAAGATAATAGATTCCAAAGGACTAAAGTCAATGGCGGCTATAAAAGAATCCAAAAGAAAGAAGAAGGTGAGGGATTCTCAAGATAACATTGCAACCTCTACAACTCTTGCTAAGAAACATGATCAAGTCTTCTCCCTTACTGAAAAGGGTTCTTCACAACAAATTAAGGTGTTGCATAAAGAAATAAAGTGGACAAAAAAACAGAATAAAGGTCGGCGATCTTCATGAGACCTTAAATAAGATTATTTTGGAAGCCAAAACCTGGGAAAAATGAGATCTCTCTCTCATTTAACTCTGAAAAAGGGTAAAGAGTGGTTCATTAAACAAGAAAAGCAAACATGGCAAGGTCTTCCAGCCCAAAAGTTCAAACAAAGCCAATTGCTCAATGATGAAATTGATCCTAGAGACACTTTGGTGGAGATTGTACTGCTCCGAACCCCAACCTCTGTTTGTAATAACTTCAAGGTAGGCGATAAGGTGGATAGTCCTCCTCATGTCAACTCGATTGATCCGCTCCCAATCAAGCAAATGGTAATACCAACCAATTTGGTGTATTAGCTAACCTTAACTTCGAAAGTTAGATATGGATGTAATTTTGAGCAATTCCATGACCTCTCAAACAAAAATTGTCTTTCTCCCATTATTGATATTTCTCCCTCTCTCGATCCTTTTTTTCCCCACACTCACTATTGCTGATGACATTCTTGAGCAATTAGCTTCCTTGCAAAGAAGGTCTCAACTCTCAATCTCGAGACTTGCCTTTGGAATTTAATGGATGAAGAAATTGTACAAGATACTCGAGATAGAGACATGATTTCTCAAGACAAAGGCCAAGACATTTATGAAGAGACTTCCAAGCTTAGAATCTTACGGCAATTCTGGGGAATCTCAAGAAATGGTCACCACTTTATCAAGGTCGAGTTTCTTCACCTCATGGTTGTTTTTTTGGTTAAACTGTCAATAATTTGGACCATTCTCCTTCAATAAATAAAATGTTTGAATTTATCCACAGGGGGAGCTTTTGAGGATAGTGATGTTGATTTGGATGCTGATATAGATAAAGAGAATTGGGAGGGAGATAAGTTTCTTGTTGAGTGCCCTCCTCCTCAGGTTATCTCCAAATCTATCTCTTCTCGGACTAAGAATTTAGCTAAGTCCAAAACTATGACACCCCAGGATGAGCTCATTAATCTGCATAATACTCCATTTGCTAATACTAGAAGTAAGGTTAAGAAGGAGAAAAGAAAAAAAAACTTCATAGACCTTTGAACCTTTGATTTCCTTTTTCTCTCTGATCCTCCACAGTTTTTTCTATGAAGATTCTTTCTTGGAATGTAAGGGGAATCAAAGGGCCCTATCAAAAGAAGGAGAGCTATCTCCCAAATTAGAACTATAATCTTGACATCATTATGCTCCGGGGAAGTTAAGCTTCCTAAATTCAGAAATCTCAATCTTGGTGATTGGATTTTCCCACAGTGCCTTTTCCACGGATTGAAGCCTCACGGTAGAAGTGGGGGTATTATCATGATCTGGAGAAACACGAAGCGGCTTTCTTTCTTTAATTCCCCCTCCAAAGATGTGGCAAGGTGTTACCTTTGAATTTCAGGACTCGACTTTTGGAGTGATTAATGTATATGCCTCCACTAACCCCAAAGATAGAGAATTACTCACGGACTGAAATTAACCTTTGGTTCTTGAGAATAATCCTATTTGTTGGATTATTGGGGGTGATTTTAAAAATACTCGATTGGAACATGAAGCTTGGCAACAAAATTAATATGTCCATTCGAGGAGAAAATAATTGGGAGTCTCTAATATCGACAATGCTTTGATCTATGTTCCCTCTTCCAACTGCCTCATATACCTGTCTAATAAACAAAAAGGGGGACAAAGAGTTTTTGTGCCCTTGATAGGTATTATGTCTGTAGCCCAAACTCCTCTCTTTGGGACAAGCTGCTTTGTTACTAGTGATGAAGGCAATATTATCTCGAGATCACCAGCCCCAATTCCTTTGCACAAAGCGGTTAACTCAAATTCGAGAAGGTAATGTCCCCTACAAATTTAAGCGTGCTTTGCTTGAGAATGATTCCTTTGTGAAAGACTTTAGGGAATTCTATTTGCAAATTTAGAAGAGAAACCGGCCTCCATGAAAAAGATTTTATGGCGAAATTAAGAAGATCAAAAGGCTGGATAAAAGATTGGTCAAAAAGCAAGCATTTGTCCAAGATCAATGAGAAGGCGGTTGCTTTCCAAAATGAGGGATATTAGATCTCTTCTTGAGGATGATCCTTATAATTTAAACCTACAGTTGGGGGAAGAGCTCTTGGAAAACTATTTGAAGAGTATTGAGGAAGTGGAAGCTAAGAGTTCAACTATAAAGTGTAAAATTAAATTGACAAAGGATATGGTGTGTGGCAGTTCTAGATTTTTTTCTTCAAAATGGCTAAAGTCGGGCTCCTAGGAACTCCATCACTTTCGAGGTTAGAAGCGTCTGAGGGTTGTTAGTAGAAGATCCCAAGCTCATCAAAACCTTTTTTCAGGATAACTATGCTTCCCTCTTCTCCAAAGCGCACCTTAAATCTCATTGACTTAGTCAAAGAGAAGAGTTTTCTAGATTCTTTGGATAAGGTAATCCCCTCTCCCATTGAGGACATGGATGGTTCCTTTGTGGCCATTCACGGTGAAGATGAGATTTTTAAGGTTTTAAGTTCTTTTGGTAAGAATAAGTCTCACGGACCTGATGGCCTTCCTTGTGAGTTTTTATCCACTTACAGGGAAATTCTCAAGCATGACATTGTTTCTTTGGTTAGAGGTTTTTGGGAGGTCAATCACACCATCCTTCCATATCAGGTGGCTTTATTTCTCTTATTCCCAAAGTTGACAATCCTTCTACATTCTCGATTGGAGGCCTATCTCCCACGACCAATACCTCTTACAAGATCGTGCTAAAATCATTGCTAATAGAATCAAGGATTATCTCTGAGAAAACATCTCCCTTCATCAATCTGCTTTTCTCTCTAACGGGTTTATCACGGACAATTATATCCACACTATGGATGGTCTTCATTGGAATAGAATCTCCAACCAAAATTGTGTTCTTCTTAAGCTTGACTTCAAGAAAGCTTTTGATCTTGTTAGATGGGATTTCCTTGACCTTGCTTTGTCTAAGATTGGTTTTCATCCCAAGTTGAGACTTTTAATTAATTGGGCTTGAATGTCTACTCCCAACTCTGCTATCATTTTGAATGGATCCCCTTCTTATTTCTTCCCTCTTGCTTTCGAGGTGTGAGGCAAGGTTGCCCTCTTGCTCCTTATCTATTTACGATTGTGGGTGAGATGCTCACAAGGGCTATAATTCATTTCAAGGACCTTGGTGAACTTAAGGGTCTTAAAATGCGGCGACGTGACTCTCTTACTCTTTCCCAATATCTTGATGACACCTTTGCTTTCTTAGATCTTGACATCTCTAATATTGAGTTTTTTCTTGATATAATTAAACAATTCTGCTTTGCATCGGTGTTCATTTAAATCTGGCCAAATGTGTGATCATTGGTGATAATATCAACCCAATTTTGCTGATATTAAGGTTCTAAATTCCAACCAGGCGTCTACTCTTCTTGGTATGCCTTTATCTCTAAATCCTAATCTGAAGGTCTTTGGCAACCAATCATTGATAGAATAAAAAGAAGTTGAATAATTTCAAAGGTGGCTTATCTCTAGGCGGGGAGAACTTTAATTGCTAATTCTGTTCTTGCTAGCTCTCACATCTACTTTTCTTCCCGCTCTTGTGGCTCCCAAGGCTGTTTTCTTATGAGATTGAGAAAACAATCGGGGAGATTTATATGGAGGGATCTCATAAGGTTGGTTGGAAGTTTGTTACCAATCCTAAAGATGCAGGGGGCTTAGGGTGCAAAATCTACATCTGCAAGCACATTGCTCTTCTTTGGTAAATACATCTGGAAATCCTTATTTGAGCAATTCAAGTTCCTCCTCTCTATTCATTAGATCTTGGCTGCTTTCCTCTCATCCACGAAGGTCACCCCTCTATTGGCCATATTCTTCTGATTCATGCTTTAATGTCCTCCATCTTTGGTGTTAATACTTCCCTCTTATGAGGAACATTATTCATGCTTGGAATAAGGTGCATCTTTGCCTTTGATTATGCTCCCTCTCGAGTTTGAACTGCACATGTCAATTTTCTGGAATCCTATCCTCAAGAATCATCCAAATAAAGTTAAACTTTGAGACATCCGGGGTGTACAAAAAGTGGTCTGATTATGGCTTCAAATCTATACAAGACCTATACATAAACAACAAGTTGATTTCTTGGACCTATCGAAGAACACTATCCATGGTACCGGTGATAAAAAGATTTATTTTCACATAAAATCTTATGCGCCTCATATCACGGGTAAATAATATTGTGCCAAGGGCAACTAATTGGACTCTGGAGGGCAAATCTCATTACAAAGTTAGCAAGATATACTCTTTGATAAGTAAAAATGATGAACCCTCAAAGGCAAGTTCTAAGTGGCTTATCTCGAGAGGAAGAAAGCAACATTACGTTCAAGGAGGTGCGGAACTCCTATTGCTTCCCTAAGACCGGTCTCTTTATCGGCTGATAGCTAATAAAAGTGTCCCCAATTTACAATTGCTTGCCATTAGGAATCTTGATATTTCTGCTCTTTGCCATCTTGGATGCAATAGGGAAGAAAATCTTGAGCACATTTTCTTTTGCCCCAAGCTAAACCCCTTTTGGTCTTGGTTCTTTGATAATCTAGGACATCTTTACCCTAATAGGATTCCGGTGTCTGTTGTCTTATATTCAAAATAAATTGTGCCTTTGCTAACTCTCTAATGTTTATTGCTACGTGGAATATGCGGAAAGCTAGAAATAGAGTGGTTTATGGTATGAAAAAATTCTCAACTTTTTTGGATCAAGGTCCACTTTCAATTTGATGTTGAGTCCATGCATCGACCCATAAAAGGAAATATATGCAGATAAATACAACGAAATGGAACTCAATTGGTCTTTTCGGGGGGTCTTTTGATTTATTTGCATCCAATCTTGGTGTCATTAATTCTAATTCCATTTTTCATGATGATGCTAGCTTACTTGAAGATATGTAAAACTAGTGCAGGGGAGATTGAAGGCGGCCTTCTTAAGAAAGACATTGGTCAAGATTTGGTGTGTTATTTAGCAATATGTCTTTGGTGGAAGCGAGAGGCAAGCAATAGCATCAAGTTAGTAAGATTATTCTGCGGGGAAGTGGTGCGGGTTTACAACATGTTCGACTTTCTCTCCATGTACCATCACTTCATGGCAGAGAATCGGTTCTCCGGGATCTGGGGGCTTAATATTACACACATAGAATGTTGGAAGATCTATATGGCTCCTTGCTTTCTGTTTGAGTGGGGTTGATCCTTCTTGCATTGAGGAGATTCTTTGAGCAGACTACTCTTGACTCTTATACCTTTGATTCTGCTGCTCCTTTCTATGCTTACTTCAATTCTAGACTTGACTCAACATGCCTTTAGCCTACCTTCTCTCTTTCATCCATCTTGAACTCATTCACCGGCCCTACTTTCGGTCATCAATTGCTCAATCTTATTTCTTAATGCTGGTGGAGTTTTTGGTTGATTGTTTGGGTCTGTGTTGGTTGGGATTCGAGATTCCTCCCTCTCTGTTGAAGTCATCTTTATCTTATAAGTTATTTTTGAGAAAAAAGTTCACGACTTTTTGAAACTTGACTAGCATCACATATGTTGAGCAACACATTTTGTATTTATGCTACATAATTCTGGTGATAGACCTTGCTAAAATGTATTCTGCGGCTATAAGCAGAATCATGTACTGTTTTTCTTGATTAATGGAAAAATCAACTCTTACTCTCAAAAAAAAAAAAAAAAAAAAAAAAAAAAAAAAGTGACTATGCCTAACTTATAGTAAGGGCACCACTAGCTGGTGGCTAGGCCTAACTTATAGTAATGGCACAAACAGCTACTGGTTACAGGTAAATAATACTGCTGGCTACAAGTAAATAATAGGACCGAACATCAGGCACTTTTGCATTTAGAAGACGAACATTAGCAGGAAGAACATAGGTTTGGATGGAGAAGATATGGGATGAAGTCAAGGATGTGCTAAAGGGAAGAATCAAGAAGCTTACAAGAAAATAATAGATTATAGATATACTGCCCATAGAACAAAAAACGTATGGAAATATGCAGTTGGATTTAACCACAAATATATGTAATGTATTTGCCCTTCAGCACCATTCATGTAAATATTCATCTATAACTGATCGCAGCTCGTCATGATATGGATCATCCGAGGATAACTGCAAGACTCCAAATACAAGTTTTATTTTGATGTTCATATCAACAAACATATATCTTTGAAGATAAATAGTGAGATTGAAAATAGAATAGAATAGTTTTTTTAACGTCCACGGAGACCAATAGATCATGGGATGGGCTAGTACAATCATTACTACTAGGATTAGTGGGATAAAGAATAGAATAGATTTTTTAGCGTCCACGAAAGAAGGCTCTTAGGGTTAGTAAAATTGCAATATTGATGGGATGAAATAGAATTCTGAAACCAAGAAATAACTAAAAGAGAAATTTTAAGAACGATAGAAACTTTAAGAAAGCCATAAATATCAAGAAACAGAACCATGCCCTTGGGCAACTTCGAACTTGGTACAATAGAAACAACAATGTAAACTCCGATCATTTAGTGAAAGCAACATCAACCTAAAACCTGTTTGTTAGAAAAATAAGCTAAAATACATAAAGGCTTAAAAGGCAAGAATGAGAAAAAGCAACAACGGGGAGTTCCGAGCGAAGAACAGGTCTCAAGGCAAATGGAGCCAAAAGTGGCCTAGGGTTAGGGTTAGGGTACTTATAAGTTAGGGTTCAATGTCACTGCCACGTAGCTCCAATGGGGTGCTTCTGTGTGGCAGGTGCCCAATAGGTTAAGGCCATGTGGAAATGGTTTTAAGTCTAAGGTTGGCTAAGTTATGTAAACAACTTAGTCATGCTCCCCTTTGCCATTAACTATGGTATACAAGGCTATAATGATAGACTTGTATGGTGATAGGCCTAGAAATAAACGTATTTACAGCATATATTTCCCGGGAACATCACAATAAGTCATATGAAATGGTGCCATGTCTTTAGGTACAAGCAAGGATGCCGCAAAATAAGAAAAGCAGTGACAGCAAGAGAATAGAAAAGAAGGATTTGACTCCTGTAACTGTAGCTGATTTTGTCGTTCAGGCACTAATTAGCATGGGTAATCAAGTTATCTTCCATTCTTTATTATCTGTTCTGTCACTTGCATTACATTGTTATGATTGCAGAGCTTGGTCGCCTATTTCCATCGATTCCACTTCTAAGTGAAGAAGATGCCACTCAATTACGTGCAGAATATTTTATGTACAAAAGTGCCACTAAGTCGGCATGTAAGCTTCCATTTTTGCAAGATAATATTGCATGCTATGTAGAGATTGAAAGAGCATGCAAATAAATGACAGTCTGTCATGCCAATTTATTATCTCAAAGCTTTGAACGAGGATGATATTATCCCATTAGAGTTGTCACTCCAGTTACTCTACATTCTTGTTTTAAAAAGGAACTGAAGGGTTTTATTAAGCAAATATCTATTTCACGAATGGAGGCCGAATGCTATAAGGGAATGGTATGCTCTTTCTATAGAGATGGTTCGCATGATTGAGAAAGAATTGCTTCCAATTGCAAAGGAGCAAGAGTTGCTTGAGATTCTTTATGGCATTTTGTTGCTTGAGAAAGATAGCTCGATGCAGCTCTTGGGCTCTTCAGAATATGTCTATGGGAATTATTTTGAACAGATTAAAGATGAAGGATCCTCTAATATGCATCAATGGATTGGGGCTGGGGAAGAACAATATAAGCATTATTCATGAATTCCTTTGTGCAAAGGACTTTAATTATGCTCAACGGTTCTACATGTTGATTTTGTACATTACTATCAATGATTGCACATAGGCTGGAGTAACAGGTCTTCAATGTAAATCGTGGCAGTATTTCAAATGTGCTCATATAATTATTAGCTTTTGCAAATATTTGCAGATAGAAAACCAAAATTTCACGTACATGCAGAGGCATGAAGCACGGTGTTGAAAAAGGAATATAGTTATAATTTGGCACTGCATTCGGGGATTTTGTGCGCATGGATTAGATTACATACACACATATTTTAGAACTTCCAATTAGTCTACTTCATGCCCACTATGTTTTAGCCATTAGAGGTCAGTTGACATGTCCCAGAAGGTCTTTCATGTTTATCTTAAAACATTGTTGTTATAGAACTTTCCTAGAATTGTCAGGGCTTTCCATGGCAGAAGGAAGATAGTCTCAACTAGGTTACTGCAGATATAGACCTCATCTTCCTCGTGGAAACATGGTAGCATGCAGCACATAGGCTATTCGACTTGTCAAGATACCAGTGCTCTCCGTCTTTAATGAGCGCACAAAAAATGGAGACACAGGGGAAGGGGGGAGGAGTGGGGTGGGATAGCCTGCTACTATCAGATAACCTTGGCACAGTCAGTCTTTCCGTGCAAGACAAACAAGCACAACCGGTACCTGTGGGTGCACATGCAGAACTGCAGTAGTAGCCCTCTCTTTGTGGCGACCTGCTACTTCCCACATGCTGAGAGCAACTTCCATCACACCCACTCGGATGTGGATAGGCTGGACCCTTATGTCATCCATATGATGACATGCAGCAGCATAAGCAATTGTGTAGTGTCATATTGGTCGGCGACTTCAAATGCATGCACTGGCATGGAACAACCCATGAGATTTGATCCCTTAGCTGATGATATGTTGCAATTGCGCCCTTCAAAATGAGCTTGACTACGGGCATCAGATGACAATCAAGTCATGAGTTATGGTAGGCAGTTGTTGCTCTGTAGTATCTTTGACCTGGTAATTTGCAATGGACTGGCGCAGTGGCCATCCTCCCGCAAGCACACGTGAAGGCAGGAGAACTAGGGGGTAGATCTTGTGTGGTGGACGATGTGTTGGCGGCTGAGCAGGATATACATAACGTTAAGTACTTCTGAATGGGAACAGATAGTAGGGATGAGGAGATGGACTCAGACCACCTACCACTTTACTTGCAGCGGGCTTGGCAGGCTATTCCAACTTCCTGTGTGGCACCTCCTTGCATGCCTTAGCTGCGATTAAATTATGAACATGAAGAGGCTTACGCCTGGATGCTCACAAAAGACTTGGCAGACATTCTGCAGTTCTCTACGCTAGAGCAACAAGCAGGCAGACTGATTGACATCTTTGGAATTACTGTAGAAAGGTGCTTTGGGAGAAGCTGCCGTTGAGGAACCTCAAAGATCACAACCTTCCCATATAACCAATGGTCCAGACCTTCAAATTCATGGATGATATGCTTAAATCGGCACTCATTGCAAATGTTTAGCTTTGATTCATTTGGATTAACCCGTGTTTCTCATGTTTCAGCAGCCTTTCATAGAAACCAAAACACCCAACAAAACTGTCAATGCCCAAAATGGTACTACAGCCTCAAAATTGACACTTTCCAGGTCCAAAGGCCCTCTACAGTCCTCAATGATTCTGAACTACTTTTTATCCAATCTTAGCAATGGAAACCACTTTGAAAGCTTCTCAATCCATGCAAAAAATCCATATATATTCCTGATTCAATAAAAATGGCACTTGTTCTTGTAGATGTGGCCCTTCTCTAGCAATTCCAGAGTGATTCTTCTATGCCCACTTGCAATTCATTCTGGAAATAGACCTCTGTGCTTCTTACATTCAAATTGCCTTCACAAGTTAATTCTTTATACACGGGCTATGCTTCAGATATACCGATATACCCCATTGCAGCTAAAGACGAAGAAGAGATGGCAATTTACCTCTGGATCTCCATATAATATAAGCTCTTAGTTTTATCAGAATGCATGTATAAATCCAATCATGATTGCAGCATAGGTAACCTCCATCTGATAGATCCAAGTCTGGCCCTTACCAGACCCTTACAAAAAGCGTGTACAGATGCATAGTATATGCAATCTCAGATGAATCAATAAGAGAAAACCCCACCTGATAGAATAGATTGATGTATTATTTAATGTGATCTCCAAGCTCTTGTCTCCTCGATGACTCCAACGGAATCCTTCTTTGCTCTTAAAAAGCTTCCTTCACTAATTTCCTCCTCAACTCTACAAAACCTTCGGCAAGTCCTCTTCTATAGAGGTAAAAACTTTGCTTATGATCTCTCCATGCATGCATGCCAAGCATGTATGCATACGTACATACGTATGTATACTGGCCCATCAAGCAGCCAAGACCGTTACAATCTCCCCTTCTAAAATTTAACCAAATACAAGATATGAGAATAGCAAAGAACATAGCCAAAATACCAAAGCATCATAACTAGCTCCGGGACAATGGGAAGCTCAGCCAGCCTACACACAGGCCCTGTTGGCAGCGAAATGTGCAGCCAGCTTACAATCCAAGCCCTGTAACGGGAGTGGTAGGATGAACCTTATATGTGCATACCCTTCCACAGCCCATATCTGGCGCTGGAGGACCTCTTAGCATGGGCTCCAAAAGTTGATGTAGCATCCTCGCCAGGAGAATTACGTCCTGTGTCACAGAGCACAAGAATACCATAGAGAAGCACAAATGAACATGAGCATGTTGGAGCAACCCATGCCACCGACCCCGCAGGATCTAAGAACATATACAAAGACCACACTGGTGCAATGACACGGACCATGACATGTGATGTTCATTACATATTAATCACATGCGCCTTGTTGAGATTATGCATACAACCTACTCATGTTGAAGTAGCGAGATCGGTGATGAAGACCAGAATAACAATTCAAACGTGAAGAAATATCAAGTCTTGCTATCACATTGATGTAAATCCAACATCATGCACTTTGTTGAACAAAATAGAGATCTAAACATTCTCCAATATGCAAAGCTTACCTTCGGATCATTTCCCCTATAAGGACTGCACACACCTCATATAAAGTCCATGAACCATTCCATCTATAAGAAGTGCACTATCTCTGATTAGAATCCACTAGCTATAGTAATCAGCTTTTCTTTATAAACCCACTAACTTCTACTTAGGTATCTTGGTAGCCTAAAAGTTGCACATGCCATAGCCATATTCTAGAACCCCCCCATAAGCTTCCTATGACTCTCTAACACTCAAAAGTCCCTATGATCCCTCAATACCTATTTTTTACCATAATGCATTTAGCTTCATATTACAAATTCAGTTTCCTTAGCTAGCAATTAAATGTCACAACTAATGCAAGCTCTTGAATTTGTTAACTTCGAACTTTATCACCTTTGCATCCAATGGTTGTTTCCACCTTGAACCCAGACACCATGTCCTCATCAGTGCAACCTCATCCCAAGGAGTCCAAAGTTAGCACTTGAATCTATTTTAGATTTAACGCTTCAAAAGATCCATTCCATTAGTTAAGCAATTTATACGGTAAATCATGTTAAACTTAAGTTCCATTCATTGGTTCTTTACCAAAAACCTCATATTCTGCCTTCGCCACTGTAAGCCAAGCTACTACACCTCTAACCCTTCTTAAAGGTTCTCTTATTAATGACCAATCAAAGTTAAGCAAGACAAGAACATGCAACAAAATATCAACAAATCAAACCACAACTAAAGTATAATAAACACAAAAATGTCTCCCCTTGAAGATGAACTCCGACTGTGTTCGATGCCCAGATCTTAGAAGTGATAGATGATATGCTCAAATTGGCTCTCTTTGTAGATGTTTAGCTCTGATTTCGCTTGGATTAACCATTGATTCTCATGTTTCGACAGCCTCTCACAGAAACCAAAACACCCAATGAAATTGCCAATCATGCTCAAAACGATACTGCAACCTCAAAATCAGCACTTTCCAGGCCCAAATCGGCCCTCTAAAGCAATTTCGACCTGTTCATCAATGATTTCAGACTACTTTTTATCCAATCTTAGCAGTTGAAGCCACTTTGAAAGCTTTTTAATCTATGCAGAAGATTTATATGAATCTCTAATTCAATCAAAATGGCACTTGCTCTTGTAGATCTGACCCTTTTCTAGCAATTTCAGAGTGATTCCTCTATGCCCGCTTGCAACTCAAGGTTCTTCTGACAATAAACCTTACATGCCAAGCCCCCTATGTGCTTCTTACATTCAAATTGCCTTCACAAGTTAATTCTTTTTACACAAGCTTTGCTTCAGATATACCGATATACTCCATTACAGCTTCAGACGAAGAAGAGATGGCAATTTACCTCTGGATCTCCATATAATATAAGCTCTTAGTATTATCAGAATGCAAGTATAAATCCAATCATGATTGCAGCATAGGTAACCTCTATCTGATAAATCCAAGTCTGACCCTTACCAGACCCTTGCAAAAAGCATGCACAGATGCATAGTATATGCAACCTCAGATGAATCAATAAGAGAGAACCCCACTTGATAGAATAGATTGGTGCAGTATTTAATGTGATCTCCAAGCTCTTACCTCCTTGGTGTCTCCAAAAGAATCTTTTTATGCTCTAAAAAAGCTTCTTCACTAATTTCCTCCTCAACTCTACAAAACCTCCGGCAAATCCTCTTCCATGGAGGTAAAAATTCTTGCGTATAAGCTATCACCACATGCATACATACATGCCAAACATGTATGCATACATACATAAGTATGTATATTGGCCCATCAAGTGGCCACGACCATTACAGGCGCTATATGCAATGCAAAACAACAGTCATAGAGTGGAGCTGTATGATTGGGCCCATCAGTTGCACCCAGATGTCGAAAAACAGGGGGTGACTCTCCTAAATTTCTGGTCACAATCCTTATTTTCTTGTTCGAGTTTTTATTTGCTAGTAAAAAAAATTGTGGAGTTTCTGTCAAAACACTACAAGAGAAGGGGTCGATTAGTGTCACCTTTTGTGTCAATTTTTGGCCTAAAATTGCAAATCAAATTTTCTTAATAACTGACGTTATGGGTGCCACATACTAGTGACACTAATGTAGCAGTGAGAACGTCACATATATTGTCAACAGTTTTGTCACCTATAGTGGCAATACCTATGCCACTTGTAGCGGCATAGATAATGTCACCTATAAAGTCAATTATAACACCACGTTTAATGTCAACATTAATGGCAGTAGTAGAGTCACCTATATCCTCACGTGTAGTATCATATATAATGTCATATATAACGTCATATATTGCATCATTTATAATTTCATATTTAACGTCATTTATAATGCCAGTAGTAAAACCATTCATAATGTTGTAATTATTGTCGTATATAATGTCACTTGTAACACCACTAATTCTACCATATATAATGCCATTAGACCATGTTAAGAATGTCATTTGTTTTGTCATTTATTTTGTCAATGTTAATGCCATGTATTTTATCATTGTTGTCAAATATATTGTCAACGTCAATGTCATGTTTATGATAATTGCTTTTGAAGATTGCCACATATAGTGTCATTTACTAGGTCATGACTAGTGTCACTATTTATGTCACTTGTAGAGGCATTTATTAAGCCATCAAATTAAATTACAATTCATTAAATCACCAAAAGCTTCCATTCATTTGATTTCAATTTAAGCAATGGACTTATAAAGCTAACACTATAATTGAAAACTTAGAGATAAACCAAGACATCATTTAAAAACCAGAATCTTGATATTTAAAAATAATCATTCATATATTTGAAAGGTCGAAGACATCGATCAAAAATCATAATCTTATTATTTAAAAATAATCATTCATATACTTAAAAGGTTTTGAAAACATACTTGTTCATAAATCAAACACAAATAAAAACATAGCAAGCTGCTAAAATTCAATCATAGTTCAAAAAGATGTTAAGGCGATAAAGGTTCTGGTTCTCCTCGCTTAAGATATATGTTTTTACAAATATCTTTCACCGTTTTTTTCTTCCGAGGTGGTGTTCTTGGTCTTGTTTCTAAATCTGCCTCCTTAGCACTATCGCGTTCATCCTCATCATCACTTCCATCCTTATCGCTATCACTTTCTGCAGAGCTGCTGGAAGCAGATGAGCTGCCACTAAAAGATTCAGAACTAGAGGAGGCATTTGTGCTGGCGCTACTTCCTGACTTATCCGACTCGGCATTACCTTCTCTTTCATCTTCCTACAAGTCCAAAATATGACATTTTATTATTCCTTTTTAAACACAAAACTCAAAACATACAAATTAAAAATTACACCTTTTCTTCGAAGAGGCCGACAATGTCTAGATCCTCTGAATCCGATACAATACTTGGGGCATCGATACTGGCATCCTTGCCCATGGGATTACTCACTTCCATATCTAGATTGATCTTTGAAGTGGCTGCTTCATCATCCTATATATAAAAGACGGTGCAAATGAATTAAAGAACGCTAGAAACATCCATATAGACATTCAAATTAATTATTGGCAATGTGATAGGTCCTAATGAGCATAATGGCAAATTTTTGGAATTGAAGGATTCACTTGTAATGAAATACGAATTTAAATGTTCATACCTTGTTAGAAGTTGACTTCGCCTTGAATATACACTTCGTGGGGCCTTTTCCGGCGAAATCCCTGGCATCAAACTTGTAAAGCAACAACTTATGAGTTAAAGATCATACTAACTAAATGAATTTATAAATGTTCCTTACCTTTTCTCCAGATACCTCTTGCGTCACAATCCAATCCTTAAACCCACCTGCCTGGATTATTTCGTCTACTTGCATGGCAGTAGGATATCCACAAAAATACTTAAACTAAAAACAGTAATGAAACAAAATATGAAATCCTTCAATGTATAACACGACACTAACAAGTATAACAAGATATATAAGTTAGTATTTAATTTTTCGCACTTACAAATTCAGCTTTGATGGAGTCCAATCCCCTGAACCTGTCCTAGGCTTCCTCTTTCTTGCCGCAGCAGCATTCTTTTTGTCTTCGTTTTCCTTCTTACTATCTTCCTTAAATAACTCCCACGCCTTCTCTTTCTTGCAATCTGTAGGTTTCCTCATTCTTGGATTTTCTCGTACCTGTTTCCTCAACTTATATCTACAATACATATGTACAATCCTTTAGAAAGTAAAATATGAAAATGAACACCAATAAACACCAAACGTTCACCTATAATCGTTCCATTTCTTGCCAAGCCTTGACAAGACCCATCGGTTAGAGAAACCCGTGCCATAGTGGTTTTTCAAATCATAAAGGACTCTTTCTTTGTGGCTTCTTTTTACCAAAGGCCATGGCTTATGTATGTCATGGCAATGAAGTCTAACAAGTTCCATAGCATATCTCATAAACTTTTTTCCTTCTCCGTCCATATGTATCTGCCCTCCTTCATAAACACAAACCTGGTGCACACATCAAGCCATTACATAAGGAGATCAAAACCCTAAGTTTATCAATTTAACCATGCCAAATTTTAGAGTTAGTCAATGTTCAGCGAGCAGTATTGGCAGCAATTTCTAGCATAAAAAGTCAAGAATGTTTCAGCTGAAAGGTTGCAGAACTGGCTGAAACCTGCAGATGCATTTGTTAGCTGCTCCACAAACTACACAACGAATTGACGAGGAAGACAGTTATAGTAAGAACACAGTTATAGATAAGCAGGTTACAACCAATGCCTAAGATCTTAACTGTTGAAAAGTAAGATGGTTCTGGTTCTCTAGCAAGTGGAACAAAATATGACATGACATTTGTTTTCTATTTCATCCCTTCTTACTCTTTGAAACACCTTCAAGGAGACCGAGTACACATAACATTTCGAGCCTGCTTGTTGCTTCTGCGCTGCTGATTGTTTTATTCTTTTGAATATTCAGATTGAATGGAGATGAAAAAGCTACAACAAGAGGATGACAGAATGCCAACCAAAACTGACATTAGTGAGGGAAAGCCAGAAACCAGTGATCATTTCTGCCACACTTGGAGCAGATGCCATGGGCCTTTCTCGAGGTGCAGGAAAAACAGTCCCCCTTCTTGGGTAGAGAATGTTACTTTGAAATTCTGGAAAGCTTGATGTCTTTCTGCAGCAACATGGAGGATCTGAAAGTACTGTTCCATTCCATTTGGGATGCCAAAACCAAGTATGCAGAAGATAGGAAAGTTACAGATAGTTACAGCTGTTGCTGAGGGCAAACGTAAGCAAGATGATGCATCAAAGAAAACAAATCCAGGTGACTTTTAACACCATTTGTAACAACAATGCAGTATTCTTGTGATACCCATGCTGAATATATGATGAAAGCAATGCTGTCCAAGAAATCACGTCAGGTTCATGCATTCCATCATGCATTTGACAATAACAGGACTTATGAATTGTACATGGTGGATAGACAGTAAAGACTTCATGAAACAGGGTACCTAGCAATGAAATAACAGGCTGCAGATAAAATCTCAGTTATAGAGCTAACAAACCTTTCAAGTTATTACATTCTGATCACTTGCACAATTAGAGAAAACAACAAAAAGAGGACTCACCTTTTCTTTGGATAAAAAATTGAATGTGGTAGACTTGGCCCGGCGCCCACATGAGTCTTCTTCACTATCTTCATCAAGATCTGCTTCATGTTTGTCAGCATTAAATTCTTTAGTCTTCATTCCACTGGCTGAATTTTTTCTACTGGAGCATGATGCATTGGACTTCCTACTGCTTTTAGATAAACTCCCACTCTTGTGAGCACTAGGAGAATCATCATCTCCCATTATAATGCCTGCCTTCTCCCTAATCCGTGGACTCAACAATTCAGATAGGGAAGCAATTTTCTCAAGTATTTGTTGCTGGGTCATTGCATCTTCTGTATTCTTCGAAATCCCATCATTTTTTGCACGAGCATCTGACATACTGCATCGTTTTCCTTTGCCACGGTTTGCATGCTGGCTTATGGAAAACTCCTGAGAATTACTGATCTCCACAGTTTCAGATGCTCCAGACCTGGATTTCGACTTGGAGTGCTTTGATTTGCTGCTGGAAGCCACTCCTGCTGAAATCTCCTTTCTTGCAGAACCCATAGTTTAGGGTTGGAATGGATGCAGCTATCAGATGAACCGATGATGCAATAACAGACCGGGCACCGATTCAGCCTTAGGTTAAGCATTATATGCATCCGGGCCTTCCCAAAATTATGCCTAAATCCCAAAATAATGCCTAAATCTATGCATTCTAAATCCGTCATTCATCCACCGCTTAAACCAGACTGTATAAAAAATAAGGATAATTCTTATCCTCCAGATCAACACATACCAAATGAGGAGGTCACGAAGAAACTCGAGTTCGTCCTCCACGTCCTCTTCTTCGTCTGCTTCAGCACGTCGAAAACCATGCAGATTAACGGCGATGTCCAAAAGGAGAAGGAAGAGGTAAATTTTTTTTTATTTTTTTCTTTCTGTAACGTCATATTACTACATTACTACATGTTTAAGCATTAAGCTAGTTGTCAATGAATAAGACGAAGTGGGCATGGATCTACTTTTCTGTATGGAAAATCTATCCAGAACTGCAACAATACACTTTATTCTGTCTGCAGTTGTAACTTAGCATGGAGAAAAGCATGAATGAGAAAAGCACAAAAGCTAATATACGTACGAGAAAGTAAAAGTGCAAACCACGTTGTCAACATTTTTTAGCAATAACGTTTTACCCACATTTAGGTCATAATACTACTGCATTTTTTTTCTTTTGAATCTTAGTCATGCTATAGCATCTTTTTTTCATTCAATATTTTTTACAATATGTAGCAATAACGTTTTTCCCACATGTGGCACGTTTTTTTTAAATGTTTTTTCTGTAAGGTCATAGTACTACATGTTTAAGCATCTTTAGGTCATAATACTACTGCATTTTTTTTTCTTTTAATCCTTGGTCATAATATAGCATCTTTTTTTCATTCGATATTTTTTACAATATGTAGCAATAATGTTTTTCCCACATTGTCCGTAGGGGGGATTCTCCATCATCCTCAACTCCTATGTGTGATCCATGCGATACTATTTTTGATGAAGTGGCTCTTTGTTGGTGTAAAAAATGTGCTGGGAGTAAGCGGAAAACGTTCGACACTCGAGAGCAACATAGATTTGCTTATGGATTGTGTCCAAATGCACCGGTTCAAAAAAATGTACGAGGAGTACGAGACCAGGAAGGTCTTGCGGCATATGCCATTGATACCAAGGTTGCAAAGGGTGTTTCGATGCCCATCACTAAGTGCACTTATGGAGTTCCATTCAAAGCATCGGAGCACAGATGGAGTTTTACGACTTGCAGTTGATGGTGAAGCAATGAAACACATCGAGGACAAGTGGCCAATGTTTAAAACAGAACCAAGAAACTTGCATCTTGCCATTGGTTTAGATGGGATTTGTCCTTTTGGTCACATGTCCTCAAGTCGTAGTGTGTGGCCTGTTGTGGTAGTGAATTATAACATCCCTCCTTGGTTGGCAACAAAAGCAGGGCATCTCATGTTGACATTTACTGTTCCAGGTATGTACCAATCTCATTTCAAATTAAATATATGTAGTAACAACATATATATTCTAACTACTTTCAAATTAGGCAAGTATCAAGTAAAAAATATGGATGTATATCTAGAGCCACTCATTGAAGAGTTGCAAATACTGTGGAAAGGGATTCAAATGCATGACATAACCATGTCGCCTCAGGCATTTACCTTTCATGCTATATGTTGTTTCACCATTCATGATTATCCGGGATTTGGTTATGCATCAGGTGTGTATATATTGTACGTTGTAAGATATAGGCTCTATTTTATTGATGGTTGTAAAGTTTTTCTCATCTTTTTTTCTTGATGCATAGGTTTGCAAACAAGTGGAAAGTTCGGATGCCCTTCATGTGGAGCTGAGTTGCCATGCTATCGCTCGAAGCATTTATCTAAACAAATATATCATGGCCATAAGAAATTTTTGCCACCTACACATCACATGCATGGATGCATAAGTACCAAAAAAACACGAAGAAGAACTCCTAAGGATTGGTTAGACACTTGGGTAGACGCCCGTGGATCTCAAAATGTGACTGAGGATAGTTTGGTAGTTCCTCCCCCTGGTATGAAACGACTTTCTATTTTCTATCAACTTGAGTACTGGTCACAACTAAAAATTGCACACTTGCTTGACCCCATGCACATCTTTAAGAATGTTGGCAACTCATTATGGAGACATCTAATTGGTGATTGTGATACTCTGGCTAGTAGAAATGATTTGAAAGATCAAAACATGATGCCCCAATTATGGCCACCACAAAATGGGAAAAAGTGCAAAAGTGCACCTTGGGTACTAAGCAGACAAGAGGAGAAGCAAGTCAAACAGGTGATATCTAGTATGAGAACACCCACAGGTTATGGTGCATCTTTGCATAAGGCATTTACCAAAGACGATGAGCTTAAAGGATTGAAGACACATGATTGGCACAAATTTCTACAAGTAAGTCTGTGATTTTCATTTTAGCATTTCATTTTATTTTTGTTTTACCAAGATTTGCCTTTCATTTTAGCATGTTCTACCATGCACGATAGATAATTGCTTGACAACAAGAATACGAGATATCATTTTCGGCTGGGAAAAGTTGCAAGGTACAAAACCTATGGTTTTTTCAATTCATCGTAGAAAACTTTATTAATTGCAAAATTTGTTTATAGAATTTCACATCATAGGTGGGTTTCATTGAAGGAAATTAATGCCTCTGATATACCAAAGATGGAGGTTGAAGTTGTTGAGTTATTATGCATCTTAGAGCGAGAGTTACCTACCAGCTTCTTTGATCTTCAAGTGCATCTTCTTGTACATCTTCCAGAGGAGATTGGTTTGGTTGGACCAGCTCTAGGATGTTGGATGTTCTTTTTAGAACGATATATGAAAGTTTTAAAAGGTTTTGTTCGTCAAATGGCTAGGCCAGAAGGGTGTATAGCAGAAGGACATTTGGTGCAGGAGATCCTTTTCTTTATGACTGATGCCACCACATCAATACACGAGGATGCCTCGCATATATGGAAGAAAGAACAACATGTGGAGGATATGGGAGAAGTTCTTGAAGGTCTTGGGGTAGAGCGCAACCTTGACGATGAGATGTATTTGCAGATAAATAAGTTTGTGATGGCAAACTGTGATAATCTCGATAAATGGCGAGAAAAGTATGGATGACGATGCTAGAAGACATCAAGTCCCAGCAAAAAGATCTCGTCGTGGAAAACGATCAAAAGACACATGTGGGCCTAAGAAGTTGCCTAACATCATGCCACGAGAGTGGTTAATAGGTCAGCTGGAAGAGGACCAAGAGAAGGGCATTGAAATTTCACGAGATGACTATAATGTTCAAGGAAGGTATGTTGCAATCTTTTGCACTACATTTAAGATATCTTTTGTGTTGATCATGGTAATAACATGTTCATTTGCAGGCAAGATTCCACACATCCATGTGGGCATACGGCCAGCATTTTCGTGTCGCGAGCATTGACAAGGGTAGGGTTACATATGATTGTGGCATTGCAGCGTGTTTTGAGCAAAAGAGTCAATCCTCTATAAGGGACAACCAGCCAGTAGATAGCGATCTCAATTATGTTGGTCAAATAACAGACATTATTGAAGTTGATTTCCGTTCCTTCAAGGTGAATGTTTTGAAGGCAAGGTGGTTCAAAGCATCTTATCGAGGAAGAAATCGCACAATGAGGCAACATCCTTCAGGTTTTTATGAGGTGAACTCCACTCAATTCTTGAGAGACATGGACGAGCCTTTTGTTTTTCCAAGGCAAGTTGAACAAGTCTTTTTTCATAAGAACCAGAAAGATAATGATTGGTGGATTGTGGTTCATGTGACCCCTACATCTCATCGTATGATTGATCCATTAACTTTGCATGATTATTCCTTTGATGAAGTGAACGAGGCAAGTCCTTATACACTTGAGACTGATGTTGATGAAACCGAGATTCTAGAACATGACCCGAATGACATACAGAGAACTCAAGATGATCAAGATCCAATTGAGAATGACGTTTTACTTTCGCCAATGCAATCCCCAAATCACGTTGTTATGGATTATGATGTTGACGAGAATGTTGAAGTTGAAAGTGTGCCTCAACATCTACTGCATCTACAACTTGGTGATGATGAGTTGGAGGATATTGAACAAGATGTAATAGACGAGGCATCACTTGCAAGTTTGGCATTGTAACTGGTTTGAAGTTATATAAATATTTTATTTATCTATTTGCATTTAAAAGTTATGTGCAACAATACTTTTCTCTATATGAACGATGGCCAATTTCATATGTAGATAATAGTAAGTATTGATTCAAATATGCAATTCTAATGCTAAAATACATGAAATCTTATGACCTTAGATGTGACTATGGATTGACATAAAGCTTGACAATAATTATGAGACAATATGTGACAATATGGGTGATATTAGTAGCAACAACTATTATGGCATATACTATGGCCACAAAAATTGACAAAATTTTTGACACTAAAGGTGCTATTATATTTGATGCTAATAACATCACCTATAATGTCACTAGTTGGGGTTGACACTAATACCGACGCTACATGTGTAACAATAGGCAACACTATAATTGCTGCAAATAACAGCACTTATAACGTCACCAGTGGTACTGACATTAATGCTGATGTTATATGTGTAACAACTAGTGATGCTACAACTGATGCTACTAGCAACATATATAGTGTCATAACAAAACGAGTGGCACTATTGGTGACACAAAGGGTGACATTATTCCTGACACAAATTGCCTCACCTCTAGCGTCATCTTCGCCTAAATGCCATCAATAATGTCATAGTGTATATTTGCCAATGTTGTGGTGACGTTTTGCTGACACTAATTGACCCATTCTCTTGTAGTGAAATTCGGCATATAATTATTAGCTTATATTCAAAATCTAGTGGAGCATGACATTTATGGGTAAATTATCTGGTTAGAGCTATGACCGTTCATGGTCTTGGTGGAGCCTATCCTTTTTATATGGGATTGAGGTCTGGGCCCTATAGTGTCGCTCGCTACCTGGAATGACTTGGAGCAGGTGGAGAAAGTCTTCTTAGCTCGGACACTGGTAGTGAAGTCCATGGTCTCATATCAAATCTTATTGCATTAGACATGTTTCTTGTCCCTTCAGAGGCTGGCCCTTGATCGCCACATCATCTATTCTCAGATTGGTCACTATGGACGATGCTCATCTCTCTAGCCTGGCTTATACCATGGCAATGGGGCCACAACATCTTAAGGCCTACTGGAAAGAAAAGCGAGCTCAATGGCTTGCCAGATGGAATGTGTAGGAGCGCATATATACAAGTGCAAACAGAGGCAGATCGCCATAGCTTGAGGCAATACCTCAAGCTTGCTTCCTCAACAAGTTTTGGGATGCCAATGCTCTTGAACAAACAACACATTATTGGCGCCACATAAACCCCACATTGGAACGAAGCCCACAACGTTAGCCGTGTATCCAACTGCCTATGAAAAGGCACAGAGTCATTGCTTCAATTCACATAGGTGCACATTATTTCAGAATTGAGACAAACAAATGGATTGGGGAGCTATGCAAGGATAAGCTTTGTCGATGTTGCCAAATAGGAGCCCTTGAGGATAAATGCCATACCCTCCATAGCTGTCCAGTATATGATCAAATTTGGGCATGCTATGCTGAGTTGGTCAAGTCTGGCCAGCCACTACACGTGATACTAAGCACGACTTCAATACAGATGCTGGGATCATACCTTCAGGAGGTCATGGATGTGCGGGATCAGCTATATGTGTAGGATCAGCTATATCCTCGAACACTCACCTGACTTGCATATATATTTCATGATATGTATATATTTGTACATTTGACATCACTCTTATGATTGCCACCGTCTTTCCCTTGAAGACCTTTTGGGGTGGGGCAGTTGCAGTCTACGGTACATTGGACTGCGCTGAAGGCTACTGTGGATTTTGTGGTACATTATTCTGTGCTGGAGGCTGCTGTGGATTGGTTGCTATAGAAGGCTCTAGTATCAATTTATACACTAAATCTAAGTATTCTAATTGCCTTAGATGCTCAGCTTGATTAGAAGTAGTGGGAATAGCCATCTGGGTTGCTATGAAACTAACATTGCTCATAGCTTGATTATACTGTGCATCAGATATACTGAAGCGATAGGTAGCCATATTCAAAGGATTAGTCTGTTCAGGATTGAGATGCTCTGACACCAAGTGATAAGGATCTAGAAATTTATGTAGCAACACAATCATCACATAATGAATATGAACAAGAAAAGACACTTCAAAGAACAAAATTTAGCACCTAAGGATAAAGCTCACTTCCCATCTGGCCTATTCGAGCAAGAGAGAATCTGAGAAAGAGCTTAATTTTTGAATAAGAAAGGAAAATTCAACAAGGCGCTAGAGTCTCCACTCTAGCAACTTTACAAGTTCTATAAGAGAGAGGAATTAATGATACATCTTTGGATAAAATTTGGGTAATTACAGAAGGAGCTAAAGGATTCTTCAATCAATCAATCATTAAGACAAAAGTTCAGGCTAAGGACTCAGAAGATAGAAGATTGACGTAAGGAATTGGGGATTTGCTGATGCCGATGCAGAAGATTTGATGGCAACCAGATCTCTAAAACCGGTTCAGAATTTTGTTGTAGACTATAGTAACAGTTGCACTTTTGGTCGCAGATGTCTAGAATGTAGTCGTTGGTGTTAGTTGAAAATGTTTGGTCCCTTCGATTAGATGTTGATCCCTTTTTATAGGAGGTCCTGCCCCTTTTGATAGCGAAAAAGGTCAATCGATGCCTTTTCTTCTCTCCTACGATTTTCTATTTAAAGGCCTTGCCTAATTTATGCTATCTTTTCCTAAGGGTCTTAAACTAATAATATAAGCCTTAGTTTAACCATTAAATTTTGGATACGTGGTTTCATGATTTGGCATAATAGTCTTTCTTTCTCTTTCTCTTGCTCCCATAACCGCTCCATAAGCTATGTAGGTATTTTATCAGCTCCCAAAACGGACCTCGATTCCAAGAAACTCCATGCCGAATATCAGGTACAGTTAGATATTTGGCTCAGTTTATTCCGTAAATTGAGTACCTGAGAAGTATTCGCTCGTCAAGTCAACTGCTGAATTCTATAAGTCGAATACCTAAATCAAATACCTGTTGGATTTTTGCAAGTCAAGTACAATAAAAAAATCCAGTTCACAAGCTTACAACTGCATTTCCCGCCTGGTGATGATCCTATTGGCAGCTTAGCTTCAACACAAGTATAATTTTCTCTTCCAATTCTTATCTTTTCCAGTTCTTCCAGTTCTAGTATTTGTTTTAAAAGCGCTAAAT
This sequence comes from Isoetes taiwanensis, assembly GCA_021234155.1. Lineage (NCBI taxonomy): Eukaryota > Viridiplantae > Streptophyta > Lycopodiopsida > Isoetales > Isoetaceae > Isoetes > Isoetes taiwanensis. The sequence continues at coordinate 446,000 of JAJEKV010000158.1, read as the reverse complement.
GGAATCGAGCAGAAACGCTTTTGATTGAACAGAACTGCAGATCAAACGCAGACCTTAACTTTTGGACCCAAGCAGATCAAATGCTTTTGGAAGACTATATTTTTCATGAGCTAAGTTTGTCACATTTTCCTACCATGACTTTACTTGTTTCTGGTCAAGTTTTTTTGCTACACCCCTTATCCTACCTTTTAAATTTATGAACAAAAAATGAGGTAGCAATATCCGACTATGCAGCAAGAACATCAAGTTCATGTTGTCCATTCTTGCATACAAAGGTCTATATTGATTTGATTGAGCAATAGGATTGTACAATGCCTATAATATGAGCTAAATCAGTGGCACGATTACATTATATAGATAAGTTTTCTAAACTCTCTTAATATCCTCAAAGCTTACATGCACTATGGAGGCAAGTTAACATTCTGGTTACTGCATATTGTGCTCAAAGCCCAACTTAAGATTCTGGTTACTGCATACAAGAGCTCATACACGTTATTGTTAAGGGATCATATTGATAAGACAATACTAGATAAAAGAAAAAGCTCTGCTGCATCATACAAGCTGCATAATCTTTCTACAAATATGAGATTTGCATTATTGCAAGACTTCCTTTTAAATTGGCTTAGCTTTAATGACTACTACAAAAACTCTTATTTATTCAAGGGGCTTGTAAGGCTCTCCTATATTCTACTTCAAACATTGTATTGGCCCTCCATAATACTATTATCATGCCCCTTTCCATACGATTCCTTTAGCAAAAGACTTACTAGAATTATCCTATTCGATTTCGTTGTGTATTTATAAGGCAAGTCTTGTGTATAGTACTATGAGTCTAAGGCTGATAACTCTAACAGGTTTAGACTTGTTCTAGGCTTGTTTTGATGTTTAGAATTTGTTTAAATCACTACAAAAAATGGTTCTCATTGGCTTTCTATGGCTACCGTATGTCTGATAAGCCTAGGCCTCTAGGAGACTAGGCAAAACTGGCTAGAGATATAATACATTTGATCTGTTCAGGTCCAAAAGCTTACAAAAAACCAGGTACCATTGAATTAGAGTTAGACTTGCTTCACCAATGATGTGGGATAGAATAACTTCATTACACCATATAAATTGGTTGAAGGAAACCACGTCCTTATAAACTTTTAAAATGGTTTGAGAAATATTTCTCAAGTTCTGATCAAATCACAAATTCATTACCCTAGTGAATATTCTAATATGAAACGAGGATTTGGTTTATAAGAAAATCAATTCTAACACTTCATTGTGATTTAAACGAGTCTAATACCTTAGTATACTGGAATTTTTGAAAAAAATAAATAGATCGCAGTTCCTCTCCAAAACATGTTTCATGAGACATAGCGTTAGATTGCCACATTAGATAAGGTGGAGCGCCGAGGTAGACCAAGTCATCATTGCGGAGAGATGAGAAAAGATATCCTTCTTACCCTCCGAACCAGGGACCTGAATAAGCAAATCATTTAATGCTTCACAAAAATATACGTGAAAATTGAGAATTACCTTTGGTAGCAGGTACTTCAGCCATGCTCGCTTTGAGTGGAACCAGCATGCTAGAACATGACATGCAACCTGCAAACAATGTTATTAGAATAAGCAATGTTTTCACACAATATAACAGGTTCACAAAAAAAACATGTGCCTCCCCCAACAGTACGGATCTTCTGCAATGATCTCATCAAGTGCTGCCCGTTCTGCGTTGTCAAGGTTTATCGTAATAGCCCAAGGTCGAACATTGCCCATGCAGGCAAAGACCTCTCGTAGGGCCACACCCAAGGCTATTCTTTCATGATGCTCACCAGGTATAGTGGTGCACATCACGAAGAAAACAGGCACACCAATGCCATTGCGATTAGAGACATGTGCACTATATAGTGGGCAACCATACATGTTTGTTCCGAATGCTGAATCCATGGTCCAACCCCCATTCAGACTATATTTCAGCGCTTACTCAAGCATCCACCTGTCTTGAATGACCACAATCCGGGGCCGCAGTGCCGGGTCCTCGTGGATATGTGCATAAGATTGATGATAAATGACCTTTTCAGACCTTATCCAAGCATCCATACCACTTTTGAGGGCATCCCAATCTAGATCCAGGAATGCACCTGCACTGCATGATATAGCGCAAGTGGCACCCAAGATACCATATGTCCTCGTGTGCTAGTTTGAAGCGGTAAGTATGGTATTACACATCTCCTTTCCTCTCTTTATTATATTACTCCATACAGCTTGGAAGTCTCTTGTGTCTAGTAGCATGTTTATTGCCCCTTCATGCCCAACATGTATGTATATGTTGGCAAAACCATCTTCGCTATAGTTGCTTGGCGTAACTGTACGAAGGCAAAATCCACATCTAGTTTTGAGGCTTCTTCTTGTCTGCCTTCCATTCCGTATGCCATACCTTCAGGCATCTCGATGACAAATGTAATCTACATATGTTGTGCCATCTCTCCAGGTCCTGGTATGACGTCGAAGCAATCTCACTCTGTGCTTCACCTGCAACTGCTCCACTCGGCTCTTTAGTAAGTCTGATGCGACTTTCTCCTCACAGGTAAATAGGCTTTCTTTACTGATGGGATTCACGTGACGGACATTACATTCACATGTTGTTATGCATTGCCTAATATAATCTTCTGGAATGCTATGAAACTTGGCTCCAAACTGCCATATCCTTTTTATGTTCTCCAGGGTAGGGCATATAGGCAGGTGCCCTAAATTTGGATCAACATGGCCTTTAAAAATAATCCCCTTCCACATCCATGAGGGGGGATATAGAGCCACTTCCCGAAAGCCATGCATATGAGGAGATTAGTTTCCGGATCAACTTTTAGTTTTTTTTGGAAACTCAACCACCTTTCGATTATCTTTGTGTTTCGTGGCTTTTGTGACTGCCGAACATACCCAGCGGGAAAACTCGGATCAACGCCTAGGATATCTTCGATAGAGGGTTGGACATGAGTTTTGACGCATTGCACCATCAAAGGGTATGATGCTTCAGTGAAAATATAACGTTCCCTTGAGTTGATTGAAGGTATAGGTGGATATGATCCAATGGAATCTCCCTCATTCAAATGATTATTATAACCATCACTCGGTGTTACAATACACACTACGCTCCAAATCCATGAGATAAATAGCAGCATCAAAGAAACAAAAGATGAAATTGTAGATGGAACTCACAATGAATAGATTGACCATAGATGAAAAAACAGCTCGCAAGGCGATAAACTTGAAAAAATAGCTCCCACAGACGATAAACTTTTGAGCTTTTATAGACATGTTATGGAAATCTCCCCTAGTTTCTCTGGAAAGTTGGGGAGGTTCCCATAAAATATTTATAGACAAAATAGTAATTAATTTTTGCAACCACCGAGGAATGGCACCTCCTCATTAACACGCACGAGGACCGAGGTGCACGAGAGGGCGATTCTTGGTCTTCATGCAAATTTAGGGATGGACTTTTATTTATTTATTTATTTATTTAGAAACCTCCCCAACTTTTCGTAGAAACCTCCCCTGCGTTCTTAACTGGAAACCTCCCAAATCGTGCCAAGAAAGTTGGGGAGGTATCCAAGGAAAGGTGGGGAGGTTTCCATGGAAAGTTGGGGAGGTTTTAAGGGAAAATGGGTTCCAGAATTCATTTATTTATTCAGAATTTCCATAGAAACCCCCTTCTATTTTCTAATATGATTCAGAATTTCCATAGAAACCCCCTTCTATTTTCTAATATAGAAACTTCCTCAGGTTGTACAAGGAAAGTTGGGAGGTTTCCAAGGAAAGTTGGGGAGGTTTTCAAAGAAAATAGGTTCCAAAATAGGTTTCCGTGGGAGGTTTGTTGGGAAGTTGGGAAGCTTTCGTTGAAGTCGAACCCAAATCGGGCATTACGGGTATTCAAGTTATAACCAACAAAAACCATGGGCACCCACACGTGTAGTTTTAACATTAATAGAATACGGGATGAACAAATCTACGCGATGGTTTTTCACAAATTGTGTACGAAGAGGCTGCCATCGGAGGAGGCATGGAGCCTGTTGAAACAGCAAGCTAATCCGATAACGAGGAACAATGCACATTGCCTACTGCAGGTATGTGGAAAAGGGAAGGATGCTGAATTGGTCAGGCAACTACAGATTCTCATGGGCTGTAGAGGCCTGGACTCAATCTCTGTTTTGGGTGACCATCTTATTCGCATTTTTGCTGAACATGGAAATTTGGTTGAAGCCAATCAGGCATTTCAAGTCGTCACAAAACCAACTGTATATAGCTGGGCTGCAATTATCTCCACTAGTGTGAAGCTTGGTCGTAGTGCAAATTCTATTCAATTGTTCTACAGATGGCAACTCTGCAGTAATGAGGGGAGCAGCTATATCTATGTTGCAGTCCTCAAGGCTTGTACAATAACTAAAGCCCTCATGCAGGGGAGGATCATACACCTTCAGATTATGAAATATGAACTCCAGTCAGATGCTGTTTTGGGAAGCACCATGCTTGATATGTATGCAAAATGTGGAAGCCTAGATGAAGCACACAAATTTTTTGAAAAACTTCCAATTAGAGATGTTGTTTCATGGGGAGCTATGATTTCAGGATATGCCCAGAATGGGGATGGGGTGCGTGCCTTAGATTGTATTGACAGGATGCAGTTAGAAGGTATAAAAGCTAATGAAGTGATCTTTGTGAGTGCCTTAAAAGCATGTGGTAGCATAGGAAAACTGGAACATGGCAGGCTCATTCATGAACAAATAGTTGAATGTGGGATCAAATCAGAGATAATTGGAAACATTCTGGTCGATATGTATGCTAAATGTGACAGCTTAGTGGATGCTGAACATGTGTTTGACAGGTTGTCAAGGAGAAATATAGTCTCATGGAATGCAATGATTGGTGCATATGTTCAGCATGGTAAGAGTGTTTTTGCTTTCAGAAGTTTGGAGAAGATGCAGGAAGAAGGCAGACAACCAAATGAGGTTACGTTGGTTAACATTTTAAAAGCATCTGCCAATTTAGGAGCAATAGAGCATGGCAGGCTTGCTCATGATACTATTATCCAAAGTGGACTCCAAGAAGACTGCAAAGTAGGTAACACTTTAGCTGATATGTATGCCAAATGTGGAAGTTTAGAGGAGGCACACAAAGTCTTTGAAAATTTGCCTAATCAAAATATGGTCTCATGGGGGGTGATGATTGGAGGATTTGCTCAGCAAGGGGAGAATCGTTTAGCCCTGGAATATTTTGAGAAAATGCAGGAACAAAACCACAAGCCAAATGAAGTCATATTTTTGAGCATCTTGAAAGTTTGTGCAAGCATGGGGGCAATATATATAGGCAGGCTAGTCCACAACAAAATTGTTGAACTTGGTCTCACAGAAGACATTGTTGTTGGAAGTGCCCTGGTTGATATGTATGCCAAATGTGATAGTGTCTGGGAAACACAAGATATGTTCAGTAAGTTGTCTGATCCAGATGTCATAGCATGGTGCGCATTGATAGGGGGCTATGCTCAGTTTGGACATGGTCTATTGGCCCTAGGTTATTTTGAACTGATGCAAGAGAAAAAAATAGAGCCAAATCATGTCACCTTTTTGAGTCTTTTAAAAGCATGTGCAAGTATAGGATCTATAGGCATGGGCAGGCTTGTTCATAACATGATTATGAACAGAGGACTGCATCTGGATGTTGCCTTAGGCAGTGCTGTGATTGATATGTATGCTAACTGCGGAAGCATGGGAGAGGCTTTCATGATGCTTGATAAACTGTCAAATAGGAATGTGGTATCATGGAATGCAGTGGTTGCAGGATATGCACAACATGGCGATTGTTTTCTTGCCTTCGAGTGCTTCTGGAAGATGCAACAAGAAGGAATTAACCCAGATGAGGTGTCATTTAACAGCATCCTTATTGCATGCAGTCGAGTGGGCTTGGTGGACGAAGGTTATTGGCATTTGAAGTCTATGAAAGAATATCACCAAATCATACCATGCGTCTTGCACATTGCTTGTATGATTGATCTGTTGAGCCGTGCAGGATGCCTTAATGATGCAGAATGCATGCTCGAAACTACTAACCAAACTCATATAAGAGCATGGATGTCCTTGCTCAGTGCTTGCAAAACACATGGCAACATTGGTTTAGCTAAACATTGTTTTGATCATGTTGCGCATATAGATATCAATTATACTGCCGGGTATGTGCTCATGTCAAACATTTTTGCCAATCCTTCATGAAAGAAGATGTTGTAGCAAGAGTTCTGTGGAACGAAATAAAGTTATGCAGAGATATCATCAAGGAGAAGTCGCATAACGGGCTACTGTGGACAAACTGAAATTTGTTGCTCATGCCATGCTTCTATATTGGTTCAAAGGTATGATGCAAGTCACATTGATTTTGACGTGTTCTGTTGAACTTACTTTAATGCAGGATGAATCAGGGAATAAGTCTCCATGGTGGAGGAGGGAGAATCCAATAGCGAAAGAGCTGGTGAGTTCACAATTGCTCATTTGCCTAATGGCTTATTTAAGGCACATTAAGGAAAGGAAAGAAAGAGTTCATACACTTAATTGCATTAATAACTGTTCTAACCCACTTAGTTTCTTTATTACAAGCATCATCACTGAGGGCATCGTTCAAGGGTCTGCAATCAAAGGCAGGGAAGATATAATTCCATATTTTCTTATAAGAGAAGCATGCGGGGCAGGTTTGAAGGGAAAGCAGGCAGAGGAGGCATGTTGTAAAAGGATGCAATATTTGATAATGCGTTGCTTATTGCATAGTCAAAAATATAGTGCTTATATTCACAGTCTCATTGTGTTGTTTATTGCTCATTGCTGATAGGCTATGCAGCATGACCCAATAAATTTCGTGCTGTTTTACTTACGCGAGAAAGTCCATACCTTCAGTTTATAGACTTCTGAGAAAGCTGCATCTTGCTCATTAGGACGAAATGTAAAATTATTTATCTCGCAACTAGTCGTTATTGTGCAACCAATTTTTATGGGCACTCCACAAAACAATTGCCTTCATCACGAAATATTTTACGTTGGCTTGGCAGTCTTGGAAGTGAAAATTCGATGAATGATCACGAAAAAGTATAAGAGAAAAAAAAAGAAAAAAAAAAATATAAATGTACAAACGAAAAAAAAAAGAGAAAAATCCTTTGTTATTATATTAGCCGACCCTTTTTCAAAATTCCTTCGCCTGACGCTGAGTAGCTAGCGGCACCGAAGCGCAGCATTAAGATTATGTATCATCCGTCGAGAGGGGGCGTCAGAGGAGGCCGTGATCGTAAGTACAACAGCCTGTAATTTTTTGTTTCCAACGATTTTCATTTTAATTGTCGTATAAATCCGTCGTGGGGTTAAGCTGTAATCTAGCAGAGAAGAACCAAACGCATTCAGGAAGCATTTATGGGTTGGGCATGAGAACCCTAAGCTTCAACCTAAACAGAAGTAGAATATCCAATTTTTTTATATCAATTCCTCCGGCTCTATCTGTGGAGGCCCGGATGGATGTTACAAGGGTGTAGTACGACTCCTCTATTCAACATTTAACAAACAAGTGTACCTTATCTGGAATGCCCTATATATTAGACACTTCGGGGTAGCATATGTAGATGATATATGAATTCAGAGAGCAAAGTGCATGCGTGTTTCTTCGTGCTTTTAGATTAAGTATGTTGCATAATTATTTTATTGCTTCCATTGGATGGTAATCTAGTAATGAAACTATTCAGCTGGTTATACTGAAGCAGCTAAATCGAACTACATATAGTGTTAAAGTATCTAATTTTTCTGCTTGTGGCATCAGAATTTAATTGGGATGATGTGAAGGCTGATAAGCATCGGGAAAACTATTTGGGGCATAGTCTCAAAGCTCCAGTAGGACGCTGGCAGAAAGGTAAGTCTTTATTAGATTGATTAAATTCTTTTTCTGCTGATTGCTTACCTGATTATATGATACAGGAAAGGACTTGCACTGGTATGTAAAGGATAGGAAATCGGAGTGGCTGCTTTCTGATGCAGACAAAGCAGAGCTTGAGAGAATAAAACAAGAGGAGGAACAGTCAATGCGCGAAGCCCTGGGTTTGGCCCCCAAGAGAGATAGTCGGCCCCGTGGTGCTCGTCTGGATAAAAACGAAGTGAAGGAGCTTTTTCAACGGGGAAAAGGTGCAGAGGAGCCAGATACATATGCAGAAGCTGAACGCATTCAGGGAGTCGGATTTGCACCGTATGATACATCATCTTTCTTAGTTGGTCACATACCTGAAATTTTTTAGATCATGTACAGCACACTTTAATTCTCTCAATGGTGAGTTGATAATCATGGTGTTTGACTTCTTATTGCAGTGTTATTGGTCGAACAAGACCACCTGTATTTGGAGAACACAGTCTACCAATGAATGAGTCAAGCAATACTGGAACTCAAAATTCAGAGGTTGCAAAGATTCCAAATGGGAAAGTGAATACTGCATCAGCAGACATGAACACAGAAGTAGAAAGAAGAAAAACTAAAGAAGAACGAAGGCATGAAAAGAAGCTAAAGAAGTTGGAAAAATCAGAAGCCAAGGGTAAACAAAGGGAAGAGATTACTGGTTCGAGCTCCAGGCATGACCATGATAATAAAGCTGGAAGAAGTTCCAAAAGAAGACACAGCAAGAGTCCTGAACCTACAGGGAGGAAGGCTCAGCGTGATGGAATGAATAACAAAGAGAAGAGAAAACAAAGGCGCCATGACTCGGACTCTGATTAGAACCACTGTGTGTACAATCCAAGTTTTCCTCCAGAAAATGTTGTCTTTATGATTCATTGCAAGTCTCAGCTTGAGGTCCATATTCCCCAACAAAGGACTGAAGTGTATTGGTAGAATCAAATTTCTTGACAGAGTTAAAAGATACAGAAAATAACAGCATGACATTTCTCTCCTAGATGTGTTAGATAGCACGATTTTACTGGGACATTACCTCTAAAGATATTATTCATACAACTAACTATGTGCATCACGAAAGGCTGGCCAATGCCATTAGGAAGGGAAGTATATGCGTGCCTTTGTAGATCATACACACTAGAGCAGTTTGGCTTCTGAACCATTCAGAAGTAATTCATGCCCTCAAAGACAACATCTTATTTTGCCCTTAGTTGTATATGGATTAAGTCTTTTTGAAGCCTCCTCCTCCTCCTCCTCCTCTCGATGATAAAAAACAATAATATGGAGACATTTTTTTTTTAAATATTTTGCTCATACGCAGATGTTTTTGACAAATATTTTGCTCCTTGAACAATTTACAGATTCAATACACTCAAACAATTTGCAGATTCAATACTCGTTTCTTTTTGGGTTGCTTGAAGGGCAAACCATAGGGATGCATGGGGTGAAAATAGAATATGCCCCACATATTCTAATTGGAAGGCTAGATTTCGAGAGAGAGATTTATTAAGGGTTGCGATTAAATATTGAGGAGTTCCAAGGTTTAAGCCTTATAAATCGTTGAGCACGGCCAATTTGCTGGGAGGCATGCATGCAGAAGTTGGCCTCCCCCCTCCCCCTGTTTCACATCAAATTGAAATCTGCCATATCCACTGTCCACTGTATTCTTTGAGCAGTTGAGACGAATCAATGTCTACAGGCTTGAGGCTCGATTTCGCTTCAAATGATGTTGTAGAGTAAAAATCACATGCACTATTTCGGAGGAATTTTGTGGATCTATCAACATACAGGTCCAAGTCCCAGAGTCTATATGATGCTCCCATCGTATAAATACGGCGACTACGTCACCATGGTAAGGCCCTCCGTCATACTCGGACCACTTGGGATGGCCAAGTGTCCGGGCAAGGAACACGGAGGTGTCATTCGTCCCACGTCCTCTATGGAAAATCCTATACAGTGGAAGTATATATATATACGTTAGCATACAATGATCATGCCAAAATAATATACCACCACGAAGGGTGGCCCATCCATCATCGTCACGAAAAAGACAATACATCCATAATAACATGAAATAATAAGATTACAAGGTGCTACCCTGGGCTCAGACTCCAAGGGATCAACTGACGCCCATATCAACAGACGGATGTATAACATGGCGTTGGCTGGCATAGAACAATGGCTAGAGTAGTCCACTCCATCCGCCTCACCTGTGCACACTTTGCACTTCTTGCACTCCCTGATTCTTAACCACTGCAGAACTAGATGACCAGATAAAATGCTTTTCCACTCTATATTGGCTCTCACTTCAATGTTAAGGCATCTTTGGTTTTGCATATTCCTTACAGGTTTTCACACAATTTTTATTGTCTTTTAAAGTATTGACACATTTGCTGAACATTCTCACACGATCTTACACGATCTTGAATAACCTTCTCAATGTTCAACCTTGATCCAATTATGTATATCTTGGGCCAATATGATGTTTGCAAGCACATTGTCCACGATCAATCCAGAAACACCATCAATCCAAGAAAGTACGTGTGCACATGCACCTATTTTCCACCTTCGATTCCACCACATACCCATTACAATCACATGTGCCTAGAATGCCAATATCCAATCTTCCACTACACTCCAAGTGCAATTGTGTTGACTAAACATTAGATCTGCTATCTCCTACGAACCACAAGCACCAATTGAAAAACCCTGTATGCTCGGCACTCCATTACATCTACGAACACAATTAAATTTACAACTCTTTATTTCTACCCACAAAATCTATTATGTCTACTCAATCCACACGCCCACTAATAATGCCTGGCATCGCCGGGCACACGTTTCTAGTGCTAGTTATTTTGATCTTTCTTGTTTTCTACACCGATTGTGCAGCAAGCGTGATAGTAAGCATGCAAGTACTCTTAGCGGAACCCTCTGTTTCTCAAGCAAAGTGCTTTATTTTTTGTAAAATGCTCTGTTTCAAGCTACATGTTCTGTTTTAAGCAAAATGATCTGATTTTTCATAGCTAAATGCTCTGTTTCTAGTTAAGGGACTCTGTTTTTTGTGAAGTTGTCTGCTTTGCATGTTGAAGCTCTGCTTTTTCATGTTTATGAATATGTTTATGCCAACACAAAAGCTCCACGCCATAGCCATATTCTCGTCGAATCTGTTCCAAAGTAGTTTTCTACTGTTCAGCCGTTAGATCTTGTCCCATACCATCCTGTTTTGCTTCATTTCTTGCCCTTCCAAGACTATATGTGCCTAATCTTTGATTCCCGTGGCTCCCTGGCCGCCCAAAAGCTTAATTCATCTTACTTGATCTATTTATTCATTTCTTTCATCTAAAAATCCATTTTGCGTTGTCATCTGTGGGTTCTGATCAGCAGTTGTTCTATTCTGTAAACCGTCTGCGAAGTTCGTATTTAACTAAAAATTCAACAAGCTGAAAAAAAAATCTTAAAAAAAACAACATGACCTGTTAAACCTGCAGAATTAGGCATCACGGAATCAGGGCACCCAACTTCCATTCCGTGATGTGGGCATTGCCACGTGGCAGCATAGAAATGCACGCCAGCTAAAAAAACCGACCCTGTTTCTATATTGTATTAGAAGAAATGAAGGAAGGTTTTGAGATATTAGATAAATCTGTCCTACAAAAAATGTCAATGACATGAATATGAAATCGATGACTATGAATGTATTGTGTAAAGTGCAGAGGAAACCTAGAAGGAAATGACAAACATGCAGTAAAAAGCAGGTCCGGTCTGGCTCTCAAACTCCAAGGAACTGGTCCGGTCTGGCTCTCAAACTTAAAGGAACCGGTCCGGTCGTACTCAGGTTTTTTTTTCAGCAAAAAAATATTAGCTCAAATAGAAAAAGGGAACTTCTTTATATATGTTGAAAATATATGATTGAACTCCATCTACAAAGAAATGCATCTTAATAGTGCTCTTGTAATGTGTTTTAATTTTATTTTATTTTGGTGGGGAGGGAGGAGGGTATGCAATCAGTCGAAGTCATGCAGGAGATATTACATAGTATACAGAATTATGAACTAGGCCAAATTCAAGATAACAAAATCACCTTCATTGGAGGGAATATCCTGATAAACTTAGAACACTTTTAAAGTATCAGAGGTTTTATCCAAAGATGTAGACCAATAGTTCAGTAGCCAAAGATCAACACACTATCAGTAGTCTATCACTTCATTCAAGGAGATGATGGCAAAAGCATCCTGAGTGTGCAGATGCAGCATGTCGTCCATCTTATTCGGGCCATAGCCAATGGAATCAAACAGATAAAGGATTCATGGGTCCCGAGCAGTCGGGTGAATCTGCAACTTCTCCCTGAAATACTTCTTTAGTTCCGGGTTGAATGTCCAGATGCCTTCATCTTTCAACACATGTTTCAAAGTGATAACGCTCAACACCTCGGTCTTAACCCAGTAAAGAGCCTCAATTGTCTCCTGGTGGTTTAGCATCTGGACACTTTTTGCCAGGCCACTGGAATGCGTGTGAATTTGGCTAAGAATGAGGTGCTCCTCATCTCGTCTTCATGTCAACCAAGGCCGCCCTCCTTCACTTATCAGGGTCAGAATGTGGAGGTTGTGCCCATCTACAAGTACCTGGGAGTGGAGTTTAATACTACCACAGTCTGGGACACTTCTATCCGGCAACGAGTGACGGCAGTCTGGAAAGCTTTGTACGCAATGCAGAACAATAGCTACAAAGCAGAGCTTTATGACTGGGCGCACCAATCGCACTTGTTCAGGGTCTTGGTGGAACCCGTTCTTCTATATGGGGTAGAGGTGTGGGGACCGGTGGTATCACTTGTCAGCTGGAATGACTTAAAGCGGGTTCAAAAGGCTTTTCTGGCACGGGCACTTGGAGTCAAGTCCATGGTGCCGTATCAGATACTTCTGCAGGGGACCGGTTCCGTGCCTTTACAGCGAGCGGCTCTAGATCGTCACCTCATATACTTTCAGAAGGTAGTCAGTATGGGCACACTCGTCTGCCACACCTCGCCTATGCCATCATGGCACCGGGTCCCACAACCTCCAAAGCCTCTGGAAGGAGAAGCGAGCTAATTGGCTCTCCGGATGGAATGTCGCGAGAAGCACGTGCATACAAGTAGAAACTGAGGAGGATCACAATCACTTGAGGCAGTACCTCGATACATGCTTTCTTGGCAAGCTTTGGGACGTTGTAGCTTTGGAACATGTAAAAACTGCACATTACAAGAGCCAGATCAATCCCACGCTTCGGCGGAGTCCACAAGACTACCTGCGGACATATTTACCTATGAAGAAGCGCGGACTCATTGCGTCCATTCGCACAGGTGCTCACCGCCTTCGCATTGAGACAGGTAGATGGATCCGAGAGGCCCGAGAGGACAAGGCTCATGCGTGTTGCCACCGGGGGGCTGTTGAGGGCGAAGTGCCACACTCTTCAACACCGCCCGGCATTTGGACCTATTAGGGGTGCTTCTGGCCGAGTTGATTACTCGACCGGTAGCTCCATGTGATGTTGCACACGACTTCAATGGGGATGCTGGGATCGTATCTCCAGGAGGTAATTGATATGCGCACTCTATTGTATCCTCCAGCACTTCATTGATATATGTGTCATTGTACAGTTTGTCAGCAGGCTTATTACTGCCAAGGTTTTTCCCTCGAAAACCCTTCGGGGCGGGGGTTTTTAATCACGGGCGTATACTTCTGCTCTGCCTCTCTCATTGTTTGGGTCCCATAGGCCTATTGGTCTCCTGGACGATAAAAAGAAATTCAATTCAATTCAATTCAGTTATAATAGGGTTTGCTATTAAAAAGAGAAGATTTATCATGTAAGAAGATGGTACTTGACAAAAGTGCTGATTTCCATTGATGTTATCGAGATAAGCGCAGTCCAAGCACTCCGATATTACACAAGACCTACTAATCAGTACTTAAATGGCATATATCTGTGGTTTTCTAGTGGTTTTGCATGGCATATTTTTTTGCTTGGCAAATCAATTATTTCTTAAGTTCTAAAATTGCATGCAAGCATCGAGGTACTTTAGTTTAGGGTTCCTGAATGAACAGGGTTTCTTAGGGCATTCGATTTGGAGGGCATATTGATTCAGATGTTGGTTCTGGCGGTGGGATCTGGCAAGAGATGGCAAAAACAGGGACAGCACGAATCAAGATGCAGAAGGTATCCCTGGTCTTATTAGCTGATTCGATTTTCCAAGCTTCTCCTTAGCCGCTTCCAAGTTTTATGAGAACTATTGGAGTACTGAAAGCATCGAACTGGCCATGGCCGCAACATGTCTCACACTTTCTTGCATTTGAAGGCTAATCCCACGAATCAAGATGCAGAAGATATCCTTGGTCTTATTAGCTGATTCGATTTCCCAAGCTTCTCCTTAGCCGATGGAGTACTGGAAGCATCGAACTGGCCATGCCCCAGCTATCTGTATCCAAGGGATTTTTTCATAGCCCTCCAGCTCAGACATATTTCCTCATTTTCGGAAAGGAATCTGCTCTTCAAATCAATTATGCTTAACGGCTTCTTTCTTCCAACTCTGTTGTACTAAACGTGTCATAACACTGCATCATATTCTCCAAGCAATAGATTTCCTCAGCCCTGTGCAATACACAAAAAAACCGCAGCTAGAACATTTGGATTCCTTGTAACAGGATCTCAACCTGTTCCGAAAGAGCTCACGGGATTCTTCTATGGCGATCTCCTACACCTTCCTTATTCAGCTCTTCTTATCAGGTTTGACTGGACATGGATTTGGTAGTCTAGTTTCATGTTTAGAATTCAATGCTCTTGGCATAAAAAGTTCAATGAGTTGTTGGGTACAAGTCTGGAGGTCATGCAGTGTTGGCTGAAGAAGCAATCCAGATGTGCGGGACTCCAACAGGAAGTGTTTTGGACATCTGGTCTTTTACTTGGGAAACATTCTCATAGGTAAGATGAGTAGCTTGCATTGCAACACTTTGAGCATTAAAATCACCAAGAAGAATGACATCTCTCAAGTATTTGGAAGTGATTAAGCGATGACAACCAGGAGGTGGGCTTGGAAGCAGCCATCCTTCGAAGACAGCGTAATAGCTCACTGGTCTAGCTTAATGGCACCGAAGATGTCTCGGGGCTTATGTGATTCACCGAAGCGACGAGACCGGAACGTTCCGTAAATCAAGGAAGGCGGTTGGTGACAACCACTGAAGATCACAGAAGTGGGAATGCTGACAATAAAACTTTGAGCAATGGAGCTTGACCCGATTATATTTATCAGCTTTATGGTGTGCAACACATCATGGGACACTTTTTTCGGCATGAGAGATCTCACCCAAGCGACCTAAAAAGCAGGGACTGGTGGATGTATCATTCGGTCCCCCAAAAAAAAAAAAAAAAAACCCGGAAAGGAAGGCATTCCCCAATACAAGAAGACGACCTTACTACTCCTTACTATTTTTTGTAGAATGATCAAATGAAAAAATGCAAGCAAATTAATCTATGTTATTGAAAAATGACACGCTCAACCATAGCAACAACATGACTCAATTCTTCCAAACAACCATAGCAAAGCTCAACCACAGCTTTCGAAAAAATATAAGATCACAATCATACACAGATGGTTATTATTCCTTTGTATCTCACTTATTTGGCTTGCCCAACAATCAAAACTACGATACTACATTGAAAACAATAGAGGCATTATGACTATGATACTACATTGAAAAAAATAGAGGCATTATGCTTTAGATAAATGCAGTTGTATATATAGGAGTTTGAAAACATGCCTCCCAATTGCTTCGTACCGACAAAGAACGAATTTCGGTCTCCCATTCACAATATTTGGATTTCAGTTTCCCATTCTAGATCACAATATTTAGTTTGTCTTCAGTTCGATGACCCCCTAGAGTTTCCGGTATGAGATCATAAAACGTTTACATGACTTGTAACAAGGTATGTTAAATTTTATAAAATCAATATCCATCAGTTACAAAAGTGAAAACGGGATTCCACAAGCAGTTCTAATAACAGAGCATGTGGTTACAATCCAAGTTCATAATGGGCATCTTTTACATGCATAAGATATATAAACTCTTCCATACATATATGTTTGCATAGCAATTGGCGAACATATTAATGACAAAACATAATGTAGGCATCTTTTAAGTTGAATATTCTCTTTTATCTATGATAACAGGAACTTAATAGATATGCATGGCACCTAAAAACAAACATGCAAAGAAAAAATCGGCCTCCGCAATTGGAGAGAGTTAAAATCCCCATGAAGGAAGCTCAGATTCGCAGACATGCAGTACTTCAGAATGAATGAAGGCGATGAAATCATGAGATAGCCACACCTATAAGCCTAGCTCAGAAATGAAAGAGCTTCGCATACACTGCCCGCAAGTGGCGATCGTACCTTCATAGTCTGCATCAGTTTCTGTGATGCCAAGTTGCTTGGCCTCAGAGGTATGTTCCTGCATCATCAAGCCTGCGTTTTCTGTTTTTCATCACTTGTTTAGCATTATCTGACCGCTGTTTCGCAGAATCCCACATCTTTTCTGCTGCTGCCTTTACTTTTTCAGGCTCTGGCAACTTAAATTCCTGAAGCTTCAACGCATCTGTGGCTGCTGCTTCGTCACAAGTCCCCACAGGAAGCTCATACTGGGCATAGTACCTCCCTATAAAAGGAAGCAAACTGTCATGGCGTTCCCTATCCTGTCCCTTCAGATTTTTCCACAATAAGCCCTTCCAATGCTGCCCTGGAGTGACAATGATGTAGGAAGTTAACTCCTCATAGCTCGTCATCTCCCACATGAATGCTGCTGTCTCTAATAGTTTCTGCTCCAAAATGCTGTGCGTCTCGGATATTGTAGCCTGGCCCATAATATTTGGTTTGAATAGCAGAAAGTCCACCAGAGGGTTGTGCATCCTTGGGAGCCAAAGGTACTGTGTTAAATCCTCTCTATCTTCTCTTGCCTTTTCAATATCAGCCAGATGTTTGTAATGCCTAATCTTCCTCTTCCCCACCTCAAGTATCAACTGAGAAGGATAAGCAGTTACTGCCCGCGCCCGCTCAGGAGTATCACCAATTGATACTGCTACCAGTCTAGTCTGCCTCTCCGACCAGAAACGAGCCATACAATATTCGTATCCGTATCCACGCAAGGAGGCAGTGATGGGCTGAAATTCTGTAGCTTTCACAAACGCCACCACTTTGTCCCTCTTGACATCCCAGTAGCGGTCAAAATATGCGTTGGCAAGGTAGTCGGTAGCAAACTCTACAGTGTAGTCCTCATACCTCAAAGTTTCCGGATCCATTTCAAAGAGCATGCAGGGAACAAATGACGACCCCACCTTGAACTTCTCACAGAGAAACAGGGAAGCATGTTGCAGAGTCACCTTGTCAATGAGAAGCTGCAGCCTTGATATGTCTTTTTCTCGCGAGTCTTCTCTGAAGATCACTCTCGGAACATAGCCCCATTTTTGAGCAATTTTCTCCACATCCTCTGGGCTGAGATCCAATTCTATCTGCATTAACTCATAAAATTCGTCTTTGTCTTTCCTCCATGGGGGCAGAATCTTCGTGACCACTGGCACTCCCCCACTTTTATAAAAAAACTTCGTATTATTCTCATCTGGACTGGCAAAGAGCATAACGTTCCCCAAATGGTTCCCCATGAACTTCTGATCAACCAGATGCAAAAATTTCCTGCCTGCTAACGGGGGGATGCTGTCGCTGTAGCTTACAGACCCATTGCGATAAAAGCACACCCATGACTTGGTTAGGTCCCCAACAACGAGCTGCACTACCAAATCGTAGTCCAAGTGCCAGTCTGCCTCTAACCCAGGATTTCCTGTGACTGCCCCTACCATCATAACCACGTACCACATAAAAGCCGACTTCCCAATGCCTGGCGGCCCGTTAACATGGACGTGCTTAAGTCTAGGTTCTTGATATGCCTTCAAGGCCACTTTAAGAAAGTCAGAGAAGCATCTTCTTACGTATAGCCCTTTCCTACAAGGAACATCCATGTCATATTTCGTGTAGAGTTGATGCCATTCCTTTACAACAATGTGGCCGGTGATCTCGTTTGGCTTGCGACGTCTGCATGCCAACCAGAAACTCTGGAGCAAAGCTAATCTCTCAGCATCTGCAATCAGGTAGCCTTAGCACTCCACACAAAAAGAAAGAATAGACAAGGGACTACAGAAAAGGAAACAAAAGACACAAACTATGAGGCCATAAAACAGTGTAAGAACCTCCAGGAGGAAAAATCTCTTGTCTTACAGAGAATGTAAACAAAAAAAACTCTGCTCTAACAGAACATATAGATTTATCTCTGTTTTGAGTTGAGTTTGACGGGAGTAGCTTATTTGTTCCTTTAACTGCTGCAAGAAAGGACTACAAGCAAGGGCCCTATCATTTACCTATGAACAAGATTCAGAACCATAATAAGAATAGATATGGGTGGTTAACCAGGTCAGAGTTTTGCAGGCATAGTATTCACACAACTGCAGACTCGACATATTCTGGACCATAAGGATCATACCAACTAATTTGGCGGGTTCATTCCTTATAAGTAAGACGAATGGAATATACAAAAAGGGAGGAAGTGAGGAAAACATATTCTATCTTCTTATATTCCCATAGGACAAAATACATGCACAAACGAACAAAAAAACAGAAACACAAATGGTATTTCCAAGGAATCCAAACACGTTCTTACCGTCACCCGGGGCTCCAACAACTGGGCCTACAACATTCGAAACAGACTTCAGTAAGAATGAACAGCAAAACAATAAAAATAAAAGGGCAAAAAAACACGGAAAAAAAAAAACCATAGCTCCTGCTATGTAAAAATGCCATAATATGGCCTTTTTGAAGATCCAAAAAAAAATTGGAAGCAGTGCCCTGCAGGAAAAAGAATATTGTTAGAAAAAGGAGTTCTGTACCTTTTTTAGTTGATTGAATTAGGAGCCCAACAATCCATACTATGAGCATTTCTCAAAGTAGCGATGGCCAAATGCAACTAATTTCGACAAAAGAACATGATTTCAATCCAAGAAATGCACAGAACAATGCAAACATTAATATCTCAAGAAATATCTAAATGTGGAATTGCCGCTGCCGCATGTGGAATATAGAAAAAGGGAGGAAGTGAGAAAAACATCTTCTATGTTCTTATATTCCTACAGGACAAAATACATGCAAATAAGAACAAAAACAGAAACACAAATGGTTTTTCTTAGGAATCTTAAACATATCTTCTTACCGGATCCGGGGCTCCAACAACTGGGCCTACAACATTCGAAACAGACTTCAGTAAGAATGAACAGCAAAACAATAAAAATAAAAGGGCAAGCATTCACGGAAAAAAAAATGAAAACAGTTGTGCAGATCCGGCAATAGAGCTTTTTGAAGATCCAAAAAAAATTGGAAGCAGTTTACCTGCAGGGATGAATAGAATATTGTCCCCTGGATAGATCAAATTCTGCTCCGTAAGGTACATTTCATCCTGCTTCAGAAGGCCAACATGGCCTATCTTCTCCAAAGTAGCGAGCACGCTACCGACTTTTAGCCCTGTTAAATCAACACGGATCTTACAAATCTCAGTACCCTCTTGTGTCTTGATGGAGATCCCCGTTGCTGCCATGGCCAAACTAACGCCAAAACTGACTTAATCACAAAAGAAATCTTGAGAAGGCGCTCAGGTCTTGAGAAGGCGCTCAGGTCCAGGCTGTGTATAACAAACCCCTTTTGTTTATCTTATATCTTATCTTATTATATATATCTTATATATTATATATAATGTTTGTGTAATGGACCGCACCCTAGATCGGGCGGCCCACATTAACTTTTTGAATAGACGGTCGTGATCATTCCAGAAAAAAAAGGGCAAAAAGCGTTCTTTAGATTTCTTTAGGGTTTCGTTCGTATAAGGCCGCCGGAACCATTCCGTCTAGAGCAAGGGCGACGGATTTGACCCCGAGCTCATCTTTGGAAATCTATTGACAAGCAGCAACTATGATGGTGATGAGCAAAAAGACTACTTGCTAAGAATGGATATGGTTCCAAAGCTTGCTAAATATTTTTCTATAGAGTTCATTATTTAGATAAATAGATGGTCACGCCATGCCGCTACAAAGGTGTTGGATGCCTAATTTTGATTTATGTTCTCAAGATAAGGTTCGGCCGGACCGATTTTTTCGTGTGTTTGGCAACAATAAGGTTCATAGCGATCCTGGTGATAAAATGCAAACCCACCAAACCGGACTAAGGTTACATTGAGAACCCCATCTTCGCACCCATCTGCCATTTATTATACTCTAGATGCCGTAGCCTACAAGTCTGCCGCAGTTCTCGACATATCGATGTCCGGGTAAGACAAGTGGAACCGAATGGCGCTATAAAGAGCTCGCAATTAGGGGATCGACGCCCGCTAACGCGTGTTGTTCTGCTACCATCGCGACGACATTACAAACAAACGCCTTCGAGACCCCCATTTAAGTGCAACACCCACTCCCTACCAATATGGTGATTCCTCAGCTCACTTAGTTAAGAATGTATCATTCCAACTCCCTAGGCATTCTCTATATTTGCATTACTTAAGCAAGATAAGTGTTTCTAGGTTGTATTCCAATTTATTGGCAACTCATGCTCATATTTGTCGGCACAAATGCACCATTGTAGAAAGTTTAATGGCACCATCACTACTATTGGTCTTATCAAGATGTATTGTTCTTATTCTTATCAAGATGCATGGTTTGCATTACATTTGAAATTGAGTACCAATCGTTATTGTTCTTTTATTATTTGTTCCTAATACAATGGTTTTACATGCTCTTATTTAAGGTTCCATTCTATGTTGGATCACAACTCCTGGTATCAACTGCATGGATTGGCATTGAAAGGAATATTCCACCCCAGATTTACATGGTGGCTGGCTCCTCATGGAGACGAATATTGGCACACCGCTCTAATCTCTATTACTCCTCTCAACTACGTTTGTAGTCACCGCTGCAAACGCATAACCGCGTGAAGTTCCATGGCCCTCATACGCCTCACCTTTTGTATTGTGGTAGACCTTTAGAACGGGGATGAATTTAAATGAAGCAAAGATATTTTTTTCACGCCACATCCAAAGTCATTTCTTAGACCGAAAAGCCTATGCTCTTCAAACGGAAAAAGGTTAATCGTGAGATTGATTTCATTATGCTTAGAGGCAAACTCTTGGGAAAGGGAAGAGAAAGATAGTTTGGCATTATTGGTAACCGGGACCCACATATGATGTCGCTCCCACCGGGTGCATGCCGCTTTTGTTTCATCGGTACACCTTTGCAATAATTCTCAGAGTGTTGCTTTATTAATTGTATTTTGTTGAAGTAACGGTTTGCCCTAAATGTAGATGAAAGTTAGTGAAAATTTACCCATACCGCTAATAGCTTTCTCGCCTTCTCCATCAAAAATTTTGATGTATATGCAAGTCACAAAACGAGAATATACAAAATGAAGGCATATGGAAGAACCGAACTCGAGATCGAGGGGGAATCTCGCTCCTAAATGGAGCTTACTTGTTCCATCCGATGAATCAGGGTCGCCTACGTTGAAAGCATCCAGCTCCCCTTTCCGCTAAGCTCAAGTATATTTGTGTGTATCTTACTATTAATGCCGGAGCCATCCCTCGCGACCCGGTGGCTTTGCACAAGAATAACCACGAGGGAGAGTTGTTGATGTTGAAGATCCGGACCAAAACATACCGAAGTTCCCGGGCCAAAAAACAACAGAAGAAAGCAGGAAACCGCCGGACATAATGACTTGATCGACGGTTTCTTTATCAACCGCCTCTATTACCTCATGGAGATGAATATTATGTTATTCGTTTCTGACTTATTATATTTCAATCTCATGTTTGTACAAAATCAATCTCATGATAGCAATACATGTGCATTATAAATTGAGTTGGAAACAAATGCTACATAGTGATAGGCCTATAATTTTTGTATATAGTTGGAAATGTGTGAGGTGCCATGAATGCTATGCCATTGATTTGATTTAACTTATTCCAACAACTACTCTTCTATTGGCACTTATGTACTTCAATAATCTAAACAATTATTTGATGTATCTACTGTACACAATGATGCTCACAAGATAAAACATTTAAAATAATTGATACCTAAGAAGTTGTTGCAAAACCACCTCCTTTAGCACCCCACGCCATAACAATGACATAAAGCAATCCCACAACACAAAATGCCGCATCAACCAACATTACCGCCCAACAAACCTTATTATTTCTAGGTCTCCAACATTGCTGCCTATTGAAGCAAGAACGCTGGCACCTAACCAGCGCACCAATAGACTACTAGTAATGGTGCTCACCGTATCGGGCATAAATTGGAAACCCCTAACCGCTTTGGTCAAGAATGAGAAAAGCAAACCCTTAAACCTTAACCCAAAGTGCTGTAAGATGCATAATGGACCATATTGGGGATAGCGTTGTACAAGTTGAGGTATAGGTTGTGTTTCAACATTGACTTTTGATTTTATATATTGACATTTGCCAATGCCTTGCCTTAATGTTGTCTACATTCAATACCTCTCTCGAGGAAATACTACATATATCAACCACTATATGCTTTTATTTCACGGCCAATTCTTAATTATTCTTATGGTATAGCAATAATGCCTAGGGTTGATAGTCAATTGTTGATAATCTTTAAGTTTTGCTATGCTTCTCTCTATGATATCAAGCCCAACATTGTTTGGCCAATGTTGGTAAACTCAACGAAACCGCAAAACAACGCAACGCAACATGCCATGCATAAATACGCGTACCGCGAGGACGAAAGTGCCAGGCTTGCGCCTGGCAGGGCCATGAGGAACATAACATAAAACAAAACCAAATACAAACACTGGTATTCTGGTATGACCTGCGCGCCAGGGCCTCTGCGCCTGTAGTGGTTTTCGCGACGGTTTCGCTCAGGTTTCGTAGGGCCTGACGGAAGCCAGTATTTAGTTTGTAGTGGAGCTATGAGGGTTTCGCTTGTGTTTGTAGGGTTTTGATGAAGAGGAGTTTTATCACGACGTGGCCATCGTGTATGCACTAACAATGCTTGTGCTTGTAGGAGCTATGAGGGTTTGTGCTTGTGTTTGTATGGTTTGGTTGGAAAGAGGAGTTTATCAATGATATACATGTGTATGCACCGACAATGCTTAGGTAATGGCGTTCATAAAGTTCATACAAGACCTTGTTAATTATTGCTCTTGATCGAATTGTTTTTTATTCATAAATGAGATGGTGAGGTACAATTTTAAAATAAAAAATAATAGGTAGTAGTAAAGCATTCATGTGTTTGTGGATTCATCAATGTGTTAATTGTAGTTCACGGTGGTTTAAACTACAATCATGGGATTTTGCTAACATGTTGAAAAGCAATTTGCCATGTAAGTGGCCTTCAAAAATACAATCACATGGGTTTTGCTAATATGTAGCACATTAAAAAACAATTTACTCATGTAAGTGGCCGTTTACTTGTCACCACGTGCTTGTGCCTTCGCCACCCCAAACAATAACCTATGGAGTATATATGCGTCAAGAGTCCCTTGTCAAGAGTCCCTTTCAAGAGTTTGATATTCAAATCTTTGTCGGGTCCAAACAAAGATGTTCTCCGTAATTCATTAAGCATTTCTAAGCAATGATAATGCAGCCGCAGTGATGGTCAATTTAACCATGAAACATCTTTTCAAAGATCCTCTTTGTAGGCTTACATTCACAATCTATCTTTCGAGATGTCAGATTCGAAATTAGAATAATAAAAGATAACGCTAAGCTTCATCCGCCTTAATCTCCCTTGAGTCTCCGATATAATTATTACTCCAGGGCACCTTTAGGATGGAGGTGTTTCAACCCTTGCGTACAGCCTTTACCATTCTATATGTCAAGAAGTAATTGATTTACCTCAAGTAACACTTCAGAGTAGCTCCAAGAAGCGTCTTCCGCTACTGTAACTTGAGTGAAAGGATTGGTAGTACTATCTCTCCAATTGTTCTTCTATAGTTGGGGAAACCCTCACCATATCAATATCGTTGTGCCCAAACCACAAAGAATCTTCTCGAGAATATCCACCCTCCTGTGATGCGTAAGTTCCCATTTATGTTAAGATATCATCTATAAGATTTATCTCATGATTATATGATGATGTTAAGTGGATTGCCTAACAATAACCTATAATTGTATGGCTCGAAAAAGCTTGATGCCTAAGTTTCATTCTATATTCTAGTCTTTTAGTCTGCTCGAAGCTCTTAGTTCGTGAATCACTTTCACTCTAGAATACTCCTCAAGAAATCATGTATCATCTCGCAGCTTGTAGTCTTGGCCTCCATGGGGCAGCACAATTTGAAACCCCAACAACCATGCTTGATACCTTTTCTACCAAGAAGCTCCACCTAACTACTGGACGCATGCATGAATGGTGCCGAATAACAACAAAACCCAATCCTTGTTATGGTCCCAAACAGTAATCTCGGCCATAGCCATTAACCTTTCCGCATCAGAGCATAAAAAATTAACTTTTCCCGTGATAAGGAGTATATAAAACGAAGACCTTAACTGAAAGCTTGAAATGAGTTCAATTTCACCAAATAAAATTCCCGTACGTTGCTGGCATTTCTGTCTTCGCTCAACATAAAGACACAATGGATTCTCAACTCCATGCTCTCTCGGCCGAACATAGCCTCGCCATCCAACAACCCACAACAACTTTAGTGCTTTGGAGACTTCCGTTCTTTTTCATCTTTTTTTCTTCGCTTTTATCTCTTTTATATCTCACATCCATCCTTATCAATGGATTTCCAGATTTAAAGTACAATGCTTAAATAAACGCCAGCAGTACCAAACTTTGGATTAGTGGTTAGAAACTTTAATTGAGTTATCAGAATTTTATATGTATGTTCCATTCGTTTTAACTTTATTTTGAGCTAATTAGTTGAATAGTGATTTTTCTATTCTCAATGCCTTCACGTTTAGAGCACTTTCTTCAATGCTTCGTGTGTATGTGGCAAAGTTCGCTTGAAAACGTCTTCGGACCAAGAAATTGCCTCGTTGAATTGAAAACGCAAGAGTAATCATGCACCGCTAACGTGATGAATTAATAGGCTTTTACATATGCATTCTCAAGTTAAACAGATTCAAGATTGGATTGATAATGCTATGAAGTAGGTAGACTTGCCTAGACTGCTCTATTCAACCAATACATGACATAAATATGCTCGAAACTCGTGGTTTGGATGAAAAGGAAAAGGACTGATAGAACCCGTAGGTATCCCCGCTCTTGAAAATGCTCATCCGCTCAAAATAGATGAAGAGACTGATGAAATCTTCGCACCATCCGGGGCCATCTACTTGCCAAGCTTAGCTAAAACATTGTTACATACATAGCAATAGTACGACAAGAGGAAGCAATGTGAAGCAGAAAAGACTCGAATCTAACCACGTCTAAACCCTTTTCTTTTTTGCTTTCTTTAGAGCTAAGAGTTTTTAACGCGGGTACAATTTTAAAATCATGGTAGATCAACTGATGGTTCGAATTAGGGCCTTTTTAGAGCTAAAAAGGCTTTATGTATCATCCGATCGTTGAGGATTCAACTGGACTGCATAAATTAGGGTTTGGTCCATTACTTGCACTATCTAAAACATTATAATATAAGATATAAGTTTGAATTGATTGGCCCTTTTGTTAAAATCCATTAGAACATTCTTTTGTAACAAAAAAGGTCGCAAGATGAAGTTTCTTGGCAAAGACCTTGTAGGTAGACTTGTATGTAATGAGAACCTCTCACAAGCACACAATGGAAACAGTCAAACTTTCTCATTTCTATCAATTCTACAAGTTCTGCCAAGTTGTAACACATTGCAAAACCCATAATGCATGCACCATATGATGAAAAATGTTTAGATAGGAGCCAGTGACCAACATTTAATATTGTAGGCATATCTAAATATAATATTTGTGACTTTATACAAAAGTAGTTTAGTAAGAAAATCCTACTAGTATAAAATATAAATTCAAAATCCTAGGGACCTATATTTTAACCGCCCAAATCCTTATACGCCATTTTGACCGGTCGAGAGCATCCCAACATTTCATATATGGACCTAACTTTCTAATTCTGAACCGATTGTTTGATCTAATCCTAGGGACTTTTGTTGCACACCGGTCCAGGCCTTTGCTATTTGGTTCACAATAAAAATGAAGGTGCCGCTAAAGGTGGAGGGTTGCCTCCGATGCCTCCGAAAAGTCGTTTAACCCAAACCCACATTATCTCAAATCCATACTTCTAAACCGCAAAATCTCCCACTCTCAAACCCCACAATCTACACCCACGCAATACTACCCTCCCTGGACCCGGCCGCCAGAAAAAGGCTGATATGGTACAAATATCAACACTTCTGCAGAACACAAATGTTGTGGTCCTTTTACATCTTTTTCTTTCTTCCGCCAGCAACTCGATATTTAAATCCTCTTCACCAAATGCGTTTCGATTAAACAGTGCCGCTTGAAACCCCCATACAAAGCGAAACCGCCATGACGGCAACCGGTAAAAGACTAGGCTACGACAAATTCATATGCTCGAGCAAGAGATTTTACATTGTTCCGCAGCAAAACGGTAATGGTCTTGCTGCAAGACTAACCGGTTGATTGTAATTTCAGTCAGATCGCATTATTGTATACTTTAATCAAATGATATGGTTTCCATAATTACTCTGTAATAATATTTCAGTTTATTATATGAATGTAAGAATGTCGACAAAGGTTACCGAGTTAAATCACTCACCACAAAAGAATACTATGATGAAACAATCCAACAAATCGGCAGCACTTTTAGCAATCCCCCAAACATCAAAATGTCAAAGGCCCACCACTGAATCTTTTTTCTGCCCATTGGAGACAATTCACATATGCAAAGACAAGCTCAATCTCGAAAAATTACAAAAGATACAAAACAAATAATAGCACAGACAAAAATACAAACCCTTCAACACAATGAGTACCAACCCCAACAACGCAGGGCAAGAGAGACCATAACCAGAAGAGACAATGATGATTCAAAGCTCAACTATTCTATTCTATTCTTATTCTATTCTATTCTATTCTATTCTATTCTATTCTATTCTATTCTATTCTATATTCCCATAGGACAAAAATACATGCACAAACGAACAAAAAAAACAGTAGGTAAACAAATGGTATTTCCAAGGAATCTTAAATACTTCTACTGCCACCGGGCTCCAAATAACTGGGTTTGCCAAATATCTTCAAAAATGCATTTAAGTTGAATGAAACAAAAAATCAACAAGAAAAACACAAAACAAAAAGACCATAGTTCCCTCATATAAAAATGCCATAGCTATGGCTGTTCTTAGGAAAGAAGGTTAGAAAAAGGAGTTCCGTGACCTTTTAATTGATTGAATTAGGAGCCCAACAACTGATAATTATGAGCATTTCTCACTTGTTTATGGCCAAATGCAACCACTTCTATTTCTCAAAAGAACAACGCACTGCTAACCAAGAAATGCACAGAGAACAATGCAAACATTAATATCTCTACAAATATCTACATCTTAATGGAATATAGAAAAAGGGGAGGAAGTGACGAAACATTCTTCATCTAATACTTATATCCCCAATGACAAAAATATCACATGCACAAGAACAAAACAAATACAAATAGTATTTCCAAGAAATTCAAACATCGCTTTACCGGATCCGGCGGGTTCCAATAACTCAACTCTGAATATTCAAAACAAAGCTTAAGTTAGAATCAGAACAAATAAAAAATAAAAAATAAAAGGGCAAGCATTCAATGAAAAAAATGAAAACAGCTTAAACAAAGTAAAGTAAAAGAAAAGAAAAAGAAAAAGATTGTGTCAATGCGATACAACTAATGGTGAGTGTCTTTATGGGCATATTCAGTCTAATTTTCAACAAACTTAAAAAATTAATAGATGGTTGAACTCATTGAGGGTTATTAAAATGGTACAAGAGATAAAGAAACAAGAAGCCCAAGAATGGTAATGAAGGAACATCAATTCACATACATAGTATTTTATTTTGATCCCGCTATAAAAATGAAGAGGGAAGACATAAGATACCGCCGGAGCAACGAACCATCTACATAGAAGACAATATCTAGGGAAACAAAAGGCATCAACGCCAACCCCAAGCGAACGAAACCTTGGCACATTAACTGCCAAGCAAAAACCGAGTGACATGCTAACCAAAACTCACAAAGAAATATAAAGCCATCCGATGACCTCGCGTCACGGAAACCAACTACTCCCACGGACCTATTAACCCAGGTTGTTGTTGCGGGAATCAAGAGAACGAGGTCAAAGGAACACATCCGGGATCCATGGACTCACCCGCTATAATGCAGCGCCTCACCGCATCGCCCCTCCGCCATCGTAATTACCTAGCATTGTCAACAATGTCCCCAAACAACAAACAACCCTCTTCTTCAGTTTCCGCTTCTCTTGACCTTCGCAGCTGTCGCTGAGGCTCGAATTTCACTGCCCCACACTCTCATTGGATCACCGCCTTCGTCGAGCTCCCATTACGGCCTTGGCCTGAGCTCACCTTTCTCGGGTCAAAAGAATAGATGGGAGGGAGGTGGGGAGAAATACAGAGCCAGAGAGGTAAATATCTCAGGAAGGGACAATGGACTCTTCCGTGTGGACGGGTCTCCAGCGATCATGGGTTCACTGCTCACTGAAAGTTTCGCCACACGTCATCTCAAGCCCCAAGATCCCAATGAAAGTGTCACGCCCCGCCTATCCCAAAAACGCACCAAAAGTCATGTTAACACATGCTCGTCCAAAGGCTGATTCCGTAATCGTAAGCTCCAACGTTCCCAAATTCCTGAATCTCTAACGCACCAGAATTTATTGTATTCAATAGTAATCCATCACATATTGGAAATTAAATCGATTTAAATTTATTAAAAATGACCTGTAAAATTTATATGAAAGTTTAATATGGTAAAAAACGTATTCTCAAATTCATATCAAAAAGTTTATAGTAGCAATGATTTGAAGTTGTCTAAACACTCAACAATGTACCAAAAATTTCATCAACAACAAAACTAAAAATTCAAGTCACTGGAATTATAAGATCCAAACTATAAGCTTCCATCGGGGCTCACTATCTTTCACAAGGCTCTTAAGTCGAATCAAGTACTTCCAGAAGAATGGCCTGCCAGTTCCCCACCGGCATGCTGCAAAACCGCCATCCGCTGGCCCGCCGAAGCGCTCTCCAACTGTAATACTCCGCCCCAGCCAAAGCCTCCGTTAAAATGCCATCAAAAGCAGTCATCGTCCCACTGCAGTCACGCCAAACTGCCCGCAAAATACCTTCGGCCACCGCCCCAAACTGACAATGACAAAATGGCAATGAAGCATTGTTTATTTTGTAATATGGCATTAGATATTAAAAAGGTTGTCCCATCTATTGACATTGTGCTACGAGATCGGCTGCTTTTATCATTCGTGAATAAAGAATTAAAAGTAAACAAATACAACAATGTGAATTACAAACTAACTAAGTAATCTTACTTTTATATGACTTCCGATTGGCGACCAAGAATTATCATCCCACGCCAATAGGGAACATTGCCCTAGCTAATCAAGCATCAACGTAACTCTCGCCAGATTTTCCGCAGAACTTCCCTCTTCTACTTTCAATACCACGCAGCATATACTTCATCCACCCCCTAAAAATCCTCAAGTGTAAACTCTATGTTTCTATTGCACCATGCCCTGCAACCAACAAAGCAAATATGAACCCAATTGTCCGCAAAGCACACTACCGCCCCCAGACAATACACTGCGATAAAAACAAATTTTTCTGCTTTCAAATCCCATTATACACTGGAAGATGTTTCAATAGCGCTTAGTAAGATGATATCTTAGTTTGTATTTACTTGATAGGCACCCCAAAGCTGTCTTGATATTTTTTCATCGACACATCATAGTTCTTACTTAATCTTTTCACTCCAGTATTCCAAACATTCAGCCCCATCTATATTCAGAATCTGAAAATCATCAACCAGTAACTTATAGTTTTCCCATTTCCAATTGCAAAAACGACAATAATAGAACATAAACGACGCTGCAATTCCCTTGTTGTTATAAATGTAATGATCATCATCCATTAGTAAAGCTTTGTTCATGCAAAACTTATTCTCAACTTTCTTCCCTGCCACAAAACCCAGTGACATTACTCCTGGATCTTCTACTTGGCATGCCTCCCGTTACTCTGGAGCAGCACTGGACCTCCCCACACAAGCACCCCTCCAAACCCTAAACCAATTCTGACCTCCCCGAGTCTGCCCCGAGCACCACCCCAACACCTCTCGAACATATCCCCGCAATCTGGAAACAAGAAACAACACATTAGCAAAGAAAGAACAAAAGAAAGATAATATACAAATTCCCTACCAATGCTCACCGGGTACAGCCCTCCACCTGCGGATCCACACACCCTTGTAACAAACTTTCTCGCCATCTTAGTAACCACGTGATTTTAATCCTTTCACTTAACTGGTAAACCATGTTTGATCCTTCCATGCATCAAACCTAGTTTCATCTATTCAATCTACTAAATTTTCACCAGTTTATTAATCTCTTCTCACGAGATCCTCATCGTTCTAAGAAGGCTAATGATTTTCCAAAAACCGACCGCACAATAAGCCTTCGTAAGCAGATTCTCCTTACCGTAATCACATGCTAATCAGATACAAAGAGAGCAGGCCTGCATCTTTTCAATGTCATCCATGTACTCTTCAATCTCATCCTCCCAAACTCTTTAGAAAGCCGAGCTCTCAAAGTTTTCTTCATGATCTTCACATCCCGATCCAAGAATGCATCCACATGTCCCATTTCTCTCGGGTCCCATTCTCGAAAGATGTTTAAAAGAAAGGGAGATTGCTTCAGAAACACTATCCCTTTGAGTTTGAGAGGATCAGATTCCAGTTATATGCATTTGTATTCCAGCCATTCCGTGATCGGGCAAACCTCCAAAAGATAAGGCCAAAGGATAAAAGGCAGAAACGTACCACTAAATGTCGGAAGCCATTACAACCTTTTTCAACAAAGAAGCTTCAAGAACCTCAGAAAAGGACAAGAAATAAATAGGACGCTTAAAATCAAAAGCAAATGTAATAAAAAACAAGGAAACAAAGATTATTTTACCTAAACCGCAAAAGATGTCGTCCAAATGCAAGGAACTTAACAATACTTTCTCTCAGATCCTCCAATACACTTATGAAAATGTGTCAGCCTTTATGGAAGAAAAAATAGTCAAAAGCAAAAAATTGCACAGAACCAGCCTATAAGCCACAACCGTTTTCAAGCATGAACGCCGACGAGCGCCTTCTACAAAAAGAAAAGATCGGAAAGCCATAATCGCCATAGCTCTGGATGCCGCTACCGGAGTATGAAAAGGAAACACAAAAGCATGCTCAAACATTTTATACCGCGGATCTGGCCGCCGACGCGGCGTAATGATCGTAACAAACATTCGGTAGTTTCACATTTTCGGCATGTCGCCGGCCACCCGACATGCCGAAAATGGCCCGGCGGGAAGCTTTTATTTTCCGAGATTTGCGGAGCCCTTTGGCTATTAGAAATATAGATGCTTTCTTTTCGAGCTGGTGGCGCGAGAGTGCTGCTGATTCTCCGGGCGAAGCGACGAGCAATGATCATACTGGTTCTTAGAAGTATTTCTCAACTACATTTTTCGTTATTTTTGTAGTTAGAGGCTTTTGCGCTTAAATTCCTCGGCGTTTTTCTTGTATAACCGGATTTATTGGCAACATGCCACGCAACATACATTCCGCAAGTAATGAAACCCACCATGGAGATGGCTGAGCAATTGAGCACATGGAGACGGCTTATGGTACAGCTGCTACATTATACCCGCCTTAACAGCCCACTACCGGCAAAAGTCTATACTTGTCGCGATTTTATAATTTTCTAGTTTACATATCTTCTTCTTACTTTTGAGCCGCCTTGCAGTTGTGCCATGAACGCCGGCATGTAACGCCGCATGCTGCCGCTTTCATCTTGCAGTCCTCCCAAGATCCAACTCCTCTCAAGGGATCCGAATTGGAAATGTACCTGAATGTCCGCCAGTTACTGCACGAGAAAGAGCAAGAAAAATTCGATGGGTTCGCTCTATACCTACTTTGAGTCAGCCTTTCTTCACCGCCTCCCTTTGGCAACCCATCTCATGTCGTCGGATTGAAAACCAAGACAGATTGAAGCGCTTCTTACAAAACACATTTTAAAACTTCAAAAGTATAGTACCACCGCTTTTGCTACCTTTTCGCCTAGTCTTTTATAATACCACCTTTTACTACCTTTTTCTTAATCTTTAGCTTTTTCCCCTTTTGGTTTCGCTTTTATTCGTATTTCCATCTTTAGTTTTTCGAATTAGTGAGCCAAGATTAACCCCAACATTGACCTGCCAAGATTTATTTTTGCTTTTAGATTACCTACCAGCCCTAATCTACCCTGTTGTTGAACGTAAAGCGAGCCGCCTCCCACCACGCATCTAACGCAGATAGCAATGGAGATGGTCGATAGCAATCGAAAGATGTTCTCGTGCTGCAGCCACAGGGTAAGATGCAAAATCAGGCTAAATTCTCTCAGCTGCTTCACGTGTTCATAAAATTCGTGGAGTTACTTTAGAAAGCACAAAGCACAAAAATAACCTTGAACTTCATTACGTATCGTGACGCCTCTCTGTGGGAATATACGCTATAAATATCGTGATATTCCCTCGATTATCTCGTCACCATACAAAGTCTATCTTCATAGCCTTGTATACCATAGATTAGGCACTAGGGGCATGACTAAGTTATTCATAACTTTAGCCAACCTTAGGTTAAGACCATTTTCCACGCGGGTCTTTAACCTATTGGCACCCGCCACACGGTCTTACCCTATTGGAGCCACGCGGGCATAACATGTGAACCTCTAACCTATAAGTTGCCTAAACCCCAACCCCAGCCTCTTCTGCCCAACAAATCGGGAACTCATACCGGGAACTCCTGCTGAGAATCGGCCTCGCTGTGGCATAGCCTAGCACAAAGAGCTCCTCGGAGCTTGAGAGCGCCATCAGCAGGGAGTGGGGAGCTACCTCTAACACTTCAAGACCATGGAGACGCCAGATTAGAGGAGTGCTTCGTGAGCAGTGTATGTAGAGTAGTAAGTCATAGAGTTCATCCGGGAATAACATTCCAGATGAGTTAGTATCTTGTACTAGGGTAGAGCCATCCTATCCCTCATGCATCATCTTGAACCCTAATCGTGGAACCCTAACTGTGAAAGCATAGATTGGTATGATTAGGGTTAAGATGTTCTTGGCGATTACTATTCTCTCATGATGTGATGATTATGTGACGATGGCTGATCATGTTTGCTCCTCTTGTATTGGGAAGGGGGTAGAGATCTAGAGCCATATGTAGTATGCTCCTAGATTAGATCCTTTAGTTCCTATTAGTTGCGTTCGTATAAGAACCCACCGGGCTATGGGAGGTTGCGGATGTGACCTCGGCACTACACAACGGGGCTAGAGTAATGCGGAGGAGTGATCCCCGCCGAGTGGGGCTACGGGACTTATAGTGAGTTAGGGTTTGCGGGTTTCGGTCACTCGCGGGTCGGCACGGGTCCACACCTCCGCCATGGCGTCACCGCCCCCGCCAGCCGCGCCGCTGGCTCTTGCTTCGGGGGGTTCGCCGGCATGAATCGCGTCGCCAATGCATTCTCTCAGCCAAACCCGCCAACCCTGCCGGCCACTGTTCCAAATCCCCAACCTACACCCTAGTCCCGGAGGGTATGCTGGATTGGGCGTATCCGAAGGCTAGAGTCATGCCGTGAGCCCCCATTATTCTCCATCTCGGCAGCATGTAATGTGAGGGGCGGATGGAGGTCAACCCAGCTATTGCCTAAGCTGTGCCCCTCGCCATTGTGCTGGCGACTCTGTCAGTTTATCTTGGAGGCTCAGCTGCACAAATTTCTCATCCTCTTAAGTGAGTCGGTGCCATGGGTAGGGAGTTTTATAAGTTTTGGCGGTTTATGATTATCTTTGCTCCATGGATATGTGACCTGACCACCCTCGAAAGTAGTATGTTGTGGGCTGTTAGCTGCTGGGGCTCCGGACGCTGTTTATGCTCACAGATAGGGAGCCCATAGGGAAGGGGCCAAGACACCTTCGCGGTTCCCTCGGCTCCCCACTAGGATTCTATCGAGCGGGTTAGACGGAGGGCCCATGTTGATGGACCCACGCACCCGTCCACCATCTGCCTTGGCCCGCCAACGCTATCGTCCTGGGCCTAACCCGTCATTCCCACCATCCCCTAATAGGTAGCTCCAATTCGGTCACCTTGAACTCACAAAGGTGGAAAATTTTTTTCCCATTAGTAGGGCTCCACTAGATTAAGCATAGTCTATGGCAGAAATAACATAGTCAAAAGAAACCTTTCTAGTAAAATTTGAGCTCAAGTTGTCTATGAACCGACCTTTCAAGTGAAAATTGAATGAGAACGCTTCAAAAATAAAAGCTTGAAAGAAATGGTTGAAATGACCACTACTTGGCTCCGCAAGTACCAGGAAATGAGAAATAGTTAAGTAATTAGGGAAAGTAATTCCACTAATAACCCATCTTTTATATTATAAAATTATAGTGTTTGTCTCCATGAATGTCAGCCTTCTAAATCTGACGGTATGCCGGGATCATTTCGCCAAGATCTTGACGCAATTCAATGATTTTGGTTCCCCATTTCGATATGGCTTCGAAGCCCGTAGAAGGCGAAGCTGGTGCTAGGGAGCCGATGGCGTATTTATCGCCAGGTGTCAGAACAAGGAGGTTTATGGACAGCCAACAAAGATGTCAGCGATGGTAATCTCTGATGGATCCGCTACTCCATATGAATTGCGCCAGCGAGTTCGTAAATGCCGCCCAAACAGCCGTATCGGAGATGTATCTGGATTTTTCATCGCACCATCTCCGGCCGGCCCTTCAGTCCCACTCATATACTTCTCAATTGGGTGATGGTTCTGAGACCCTTCTACCGCTTAGGCGACTCTTTCCGCTGGCGCGCCGCCACGAAAGCAATACGTAACCGAACGAAGTACACCGATGCAA